>DWQW01010471.1:0-12118 GCA_018249695.1 Heliconius erato demophoon
TATTTTTTATTTATATCTTCTCTATTAAATGAGTTATGGTGATTTTCCGTGTATTATAAATAACTTTGAAGTGATGACGCATGATAACCACCTGTTGATGATTTCAAAGTCATGATATATGACTTAGATATTATATTTCTATATTCTAAAATTTTAACAGATGTTTTTTTTTAAATAATTAGTGCTTAATTTAAATAAATCTAGTATGTAATGTTTTTCTAAATATATTTTGCAACTGTATTGTTTTACATTGTTTATTTAATTATAACATATATTAGGAAAGGCTCTTGTGATTCCTAAGCTGAAATTATTTCCTTGTTATTTCTAATTAATTTAAATAAGTAAATCTTAAAGCCGGTAACTTAGGTAGCCTTGGTATTCTCGTATAGGTTTTTAAAAGTCTAGACAGATGGCGTTCGTTCCTAAAGTGCTAACGATAATAGAATATTTATATGAAATAAATATTTATTACGATATTCTTAGTAACGATTTTTTGTATCGTAATTTTAATGGAAGTAAAATAGAATTTGATTTGTGTTAAGTCCAATTAAGTAAAGTAACTGATTTTATGAGTTAAACAAAATAAAAGAATAACTATGATGAATGATATGATAATGACAGGAGTTACCAAATTAAGTTATCATTACCAAAAAATAATAATACATCATAGAATATTACTTGTTATTATATAAGAAAAATCAGTCAATCAATTCCTTAACAATTTTTGAATCTAAATATTGTTAAGGAAGTTAGAAGCTTTTACGCACAGCAGAGAAATTTTACATGTTTTTAGCTTTACGCTGTATCGAGGGATATATATAGCGGGATAGGCAGAGGAAATCTGGGAATCTAGTATTAAGACACTCCGTTCCCATTAAGACATTTCGTCAGTCTCCGCTTTTCGTCGAATTCTCGAGATATTGTCAGTTGAATGGCTCGTTACTAGGGCGAGGAAATGAAAGATTAAATATTTCCCTACCCCGAGTGGGAACCCACAACCATCGCGTTTACAGCCGCACTATTGTGCCTCTATGCCACGACGGTTTAAATTTATTTCAAATTTCAAGTAAATATAAACATACAAACTTATAAGAAAAAACTAAAATCTATATCTTATACTAAAAACACGCAGACAAAGTCGAATTACATCACTAGCTAACCACAAAATACTATGTATTACAAAAGTTATTTGTTTTAACTATATCACTATACCGCGTAAAGAATGGTAAATATTATTTACGATTATTTACGTATCTTATAATGAACTGGCAACTTTACAGGCCATAAAGGCTTGAGCCCAAACATTTTATGTGGGCACGCCTCGTGATTGTAAAAATCAGGCTCTACTCTCAAGTGCGAACTATTGTGCTTTGACTGATTGTGGGGAGGGAAGTTATGTATTTATTTGTTTAGTTTATTCTATATTTATTTGTATCGTTAACGTTTAAAAATTTTAATTTGAAGACCATCTACTAAACCTCGTCTTTATTATAAAATAAATAAAGAAATGTTTCAACGTTATAATCAAAAGATCAAATAGTCAGGAGTAATACTAACTGGTTGATCTTTTGATTGTAACGCAATATCCCGTGTACAGCAGGATAGACTAGTTGAACTTAGTGTTAAGATACTACGTCCCCCACTTTCCGCCAAATTTATCTTAAATTGTTACTGAATTTAATAGTTTTATTTTAGTAGCAGCATCACTGAATTATGGGCAATTAATTTTTACATGTTTCTGCCCCGGCGATACAAAGCACGGCGTTAAATTTCACACAACGTCTCAAAGTCAGACGTTGTCTTTACATAAAGATCTCTATATTTTGATATGCGAACATAAAGCTGCTTTAGTACAACAATATTTCCATTTTATACAATATTTCCTTTTTTTTTCTTTAGTTTCATGCTGTATCCCACATGACAGGTACACATGACAGGTTAAGCAGAGGGAACCTGGGAACCTATTGTTAAGACGCTTCCGTTCCCACTTTCCGTCGAATTCTAGAGGCATTGCTTGTTAAGTCGTGGAACTCATCTCACGCTTTGCCAGTTACCAGAGTGGAGAATAGAAAACATTTAATATTTCATTTCCTCGAGCGGGAATCGAACAACCCTTGAGCGCCGTTGCCACGACTGGCCTCAATACAATAATGATTA
The DNA here is from genome assembly GCA_018249695.1 of Heliconius erato demophoon. Lineage (NCBI taxonomy): Eukaryota > Metazoa > Arthropoda > Insecta > Lepidoptera > Nymphalidae > Heliconius > Heliconius erato. The sequence goes on from DWQW01010471.1 coordinate 2,158, forward strand.
AAATATTATTTAAAAAGAGATTAGGCCATATTTACATTAATGACACGCAAAAATATTATAACATTAGACCACAGTCTTAAAATTATACCATAATTCAGTGGTGAAATTTTAATGTCTTAAAGAATATATTTTTGTATTCGAATTAGCACTACCATTCACCCGTAAACATTAAAATATAACACTGACAGCGCGCCATGCCCTCTACTTTATGTTTTATGTTTAAACAAACACAAAGATGATTTAGATTCAGTGGTTGAAATGTGTTAAAATACCAATGGTTGTCAGTTCGAATTTTATATACAATATTAAAAACATCGGAACTATTTTTTTTGATATCTAAAAAATAAGTAATAAATTAAGTATTGTTTAATACTAATGTAAATTGCCTGCTGTACGCAGATGATGCAGAGCTCATTGCAGCATTAGATTGCGATTTGTAGGCATCAGTTACCACTCTGAAAGAAGGGTGTGAAAATAATGGTTTAAGCCTTGTATTTGAAGGAAGTGAGTAGTGACGGATGAGTATAAATGATAAGATATTAGAACAAATGAATGAAATAGTATACTTACGAGTTCGTCGCATAGTAAGATAAACACAACTGGTGAACTTGAAACGTTAATAAAAATAATATTAACACCACTAAAATAACTAAGGTGTCGATTTAACTTATAATTTACTAAAGCGTGCTTGACGCTGAGTATCTATTCCACGTTAATTTATGTATAAACGCTTTTGCTTGTAATTGAGTTACTAAAAAAACTAATAGTCTATATCTCAGCAAAATTATAAATTCAATACATAGTAATTAGATTAATTTAAATTTTTAATGTCAATTCAATTATACTTATCCAAGAATGATTAGACGACGTCGTGGCGCAAGATAAAAACGTTTAACAGAGCATGGCGGGCGGTTGTGAGTAGGCAATGAGGAAGACTTAGTGTTAAGACACACCGTTCTCTATTTTGCTTCCAAGTTTCAAGACATTAAGTAGCGGAATTCAACGCCGTGGCTTATTAAGGAGAGGGAGAAATGAGAATAATAACAATTATAATCATTCCTCGAGAGGAGTTGAAATTGTGCCGTTGCATTTACAATCTGACGCTGTACCACTGCTCCACTCCATATTTGTTTAGAGAAGAAACTACTTAGCTTTCCATGGATTTACTGTGCAGGTGTTAGGTCAATCTCGTTGCAGGGTATGCGACAGATGAGAAGGCAGAGCATGCGACTTTCGACTCCAGTATAGGTTTAAGGGGCCCCTTTAAATTAGCATCTACACTCGCACCACGGTCCGAGCACCTCTCTCTACCGATACCAAATTCTAGTAGAGCCGTTTTCGAAGTACATTCTAGAAATTATTTGGTAGTTCTAGACAGGCCGAAGTCGGAAGGCCAAAGTTTTCACTGTTATACCTCAAGCTCTTACTTATACTGTGAAAAAATTAAATTTATATATTTTTTTCTGGTCAGTTTATTGGTAAGTTCGAGTACTTAAGCACTAGTGCAGTTTCCATTAATATACGACATTTCTGACCGTTCTCTATAACAACATAATCCAAAATAAATCTTACTTCTAATAAACATCGAAATGAGATGTACAGATAAAAAACCTAATGATACCAGATTCGTTCCGCGCCGCGCAGCTTCCGCTCGAATTTTGAATTTAGAACTTTTTCGTTTTTCCCGCCGGCAGCCATATTGTTTTTGTTTTTTCTTTTTTTTCCACGTTAATGGTTGCCTTACTTTTTTTTTGTATATTATTATTGTTTTCGGCTTACGACTAATGATTGTTCGGCGTAATACGGTGGCTGTAATGAAATGGTTCTTCGCCGATTTTTTGCTTTGTAAATTGAATGAGAGTTAATTATTTTTTTTTATGTCTTATCTGTATGTATATAATAAAAGTTGTTTTTGGTTACTGGTCTTAGTTTGTTTATGTTTTTTTTTATGTGAAAATGTAAGTTAATATTATATATAAATTAAAAATGTCAACAGCGATTTTATATGTTTTATTATTTATGTTAATTAAATTAATAAATTATTTTATAATGTGAAAGCCAGCCAGGCTAGTCGTGGCCCAAGCGTGCAACTGTAAAGAGTTAATAAACAAATAAACAGAGCGGTGTTGAGTACCGCAACTAACTCGCAATGCCGTCAGAATTCGACGGAGAATGGGGAACGGAAATTTCTTAATGGAAAAGAAGTGGCTTAACATCAGGCTTCCAGGTTCCCTCTGCCTATCCTGCTATTTGGAGGATGCAGGGTGAAGATAAAAAAATGTAGTGCTTATAACAATAGCAATCAAAATTAAATGTTGATCACTCCATTCCCTTTAAAATAGACGTATTTTACTTACTTATTGGCCGTGGCTTTGCTCCCGTGGTCAAATGCAATGGCTATTAGTATACCATATGACATATTCTAAGTAACGTTAAAATTAATAATGTTGAGTTATGAATAATGTGATGTAATATAGCCTATAACGTGCCTCTGTAAATGGATTATATAACATAAAAATAATTATTCAATTCGAACCAACAGTTTCTGAGATTAGCACCTTCAACCAAACATACCTCGAGAGCTTACACATTTGACAAATCAAATTATTCTTTTTTTTATCTATAGAATTTTATTTTGACATTTGCCATGTTGGGCGAATCTGAAAAACCTGCTGGCCTTAACTGGATGTGGAGGATGGAGATGTGGGTGCTCTAAAGGAGGCCTACGTATGAATAAATGATGATGATGATATTGATTCTACAAGTAACAATTGACCCTGTAACCACCAACACCATATTACCAAAATAAGCAATCAACACTTAAATCTAAGCAAATATACTTAGAAACGTTTTACTATCCTATTTTTGATTTTTTTACAAAACCTCATCCCATCAAATTGGGTGCAGCAGTATCATCGTTAGCGGTATACCGCAACCGGATGGTCATTATAGCGGCAATCAGGCAATCGCGTTTGTATGAAATGGTTATATAATATATATCCTTTTGGTAATATATACACGATGTACTGGTTTTTTTTTGACGTCAAATATATCTGTAGGTGTTTATTGATAGCATCACGCTGAATCCCGCATTTAGGAGGCAAGTTTAGTAGACAAGACAAGGAACCTAGTGATGAATCACTACGTTCTCCACGCAAAACTTTTTAAAGCCACCCAATTGTCATTGAACGTTCGAAGTCGACACCAAAATAAAAATAATTCACTTATCTGAGTGCGAATTGAACCCACATCCATCGTGTTTACAGACACACACTGTGCTGCTGCGTCACAACAGCCTCTCAAAGTTATTGATGAATAAAGAGAAGAAAGTGTTAAGTGACTCAGTTCTTTACTGTAAAACTATAAGTTTTTTAAAAGTGAAAAAAGGGGATACCTACAGGCTACATTTAAAATGAATAATTTGAATTGATAAATTGGTTGTTACCTTTTGCTCATTTAAAGATAAGTATAATTTGAAGATAGGTATAATTTTACTTGTTTTTTTTTTAATAGGAAGTCCACTGACACAAAATCGAATGTAGCTATTAGTCCCTATTATATATACAGTATGCTCATATATAGGAAAGTTAATATATATTTGATTATATTACTATTTTAGTACTTTCACAAAGAAAACATAAAATAAAACCAAGTGCACGATAAAATAGCTTTCATACATAGATATGAGAATTTTCTATTCCATAAAGAAGTTCTCTAATGCATTATCCGAAACTATAAGTTATAGCGAGGAAGATAGCGGGAGCGTTCGCAGGAGACTACAGAAATATCAGCTTAGCTGCCTATATAAAGATACTTTTTTAACAAAAAATACCTGATATACCTATTTGTTTTTATATACTTTTGTTTACTGTAAAAAATATATATATTTCACGATAAAAAAATTACAAAAAAATAAGAGATTAATTCAAAAGAACAAAGTCATTAGCTATTTCCATGTATAAATTTGATTAATTTGAAGTGTTTTTTACGAAGTAAGTTAATATTATTTAAAAACTAATTTTACGTATATATTTTTTTCAGTATAAGTTTTTTAAAATTTATTATATATGATTTTTTTTTGTGTTAAAATCATAAAAAAATGTAAAAATACAAACGATAATATTCGTACAATATTTGCAGCTATGTTTGAAATCCTCTGAAATAAATTCATAGAATATTTTATGCATTTTCTGACCGTACGAGGCTCTTGAATGCACTGCGTGCCACATTAAATATACACTTTGGTAAAAAATTTTTTTTTTCTTATCTATTATGAAAAATCCCTAACGTTCATAACATAATGCCAAGAGCAAGACTGTCTAAATCCAGGCCCTTGGGCCACAATTTGGCCCGTCAAGGCCCCTTGCCCCACCCAGAGTAGTCCGTTAGTAGGCACCAATTGCATAAATGGTGGACTTAAACCGCTTCATAATAGGTTTGATCACCGAACAAAAACTGACAAGTAGCTCTGTCATTGTAATATATTGATATATTGATTTGTGCCCAACTTCTATTAAACGTTGGACAGCTTCGGTAGAGAGTCATCGTGGCCGAATTTGAATATTTGAAGGTAAATTCAAATATCTATTTTTTGAGGATAAATCACGCGTTTTAGATTATTTCAATCTTAGTTTTTCCATATAAAAAAGAAAGAAAGCCATAAATTATAACAGTATTGTGGTGATACCATTATTTTGCCATATCATGTATTCTTTAGTACCGCGAAAGAAGGTCGTAAGTACGATATGAGCTGTATCCTATATGTGTGTGTGATATGTACATGTGTGCGTCAGCGTAGATGTTAGAAAATAAGTTATTTGCTAGATTTATATGCTATGAATTTAATAGAATATTTATTTAAAATATTGATTTTATAAAGAAAATATTTATGAGACCAATATTCCAAGAATTATTACAGTAGTAGGGAACTGATTACCCACATACTACAACAACTTTAAAGACATTTTGTATGGCGGCAGCTTAACGCCGCGCTTTGGCCAAGTAAATTAAAACAATTCATTCCCACGAGTGAGAATCGAAATCATAACCTCCCAATTTTTTTAATCATTATAAAAAATTAAGAAAAATATTGAATAAACACAGCCCTTCCAGCTAGTATTCATTTCTAACATCCATGATAATACTTCATACGAGAAGGTGCATGCACGCACACATACACACACGACGTCTATTCGGTCTAGGAATAGTTATTTCAGAAAACCCTAGATACAGTTTTGACATTATAAATATTATATTAATAATATATTCAGAATGTTATGGTATAGTGGAAAGGTGTTTGATTGTGCACACGAGGACTGTAGACTCAGTTCCACTTAGGGAAATTTTTATATGTAAATTATTTATATCTCCTGGGTGTGGTAAAATTAAGTATTAACTAAAAGAGTGAAAACTCGGAATGTGAATATTACTTTAAGAATAGTTGTTCTTGTAAAATTTAATTCGTACAAATTTTACACAAGAAATTTTCCTCAAGTGTACTTTTACTTGAAATATATATTTTTTTATTTGTTAAACCTAATATTCACAAGCAATTTTAAGAAAATATTTGTCGCTTTTCCGTAGGGGCATAAATATGGCCATAAATTAATACAATTATCGAAAGCTTGCTATTATAGATATTAAATTAATTTAATAAAGGAGAGTCTCATTCTCTCGTACTCATTCTTATCTCTACTTATTATTTTAAAGCTGAAGGTTTACTTGCACCAACGCCTAAATCTCAAGTATTAAAGTATTACTGATTTAAATTATTAAATTCCTTTTGTGTTTAATATGCCACTATCGAATGGCTTTATAGGCTATATAACATCACTTAATCTATCTAGGGCTAGTCAGCTTAAAATGTGTCTTACATAACTTTTAGTTTTTTCCACTTTAATGACTTCAGGAGCAAATAATACCTACTAGTACTAGCTTTAATTAATGCATTATTACTTAATAATTTTGAAAATCAGAAAATTTTCAGAGCACAACAATGAATGGGTTACTCCACAACCGCCCCTGTATCAACGCACACAGCCAAACCACACCTGTGTGCCAACTCGTCTTGAGAATAATATATTTTTGTTGCTCTTATATATATTTTTTTACTTGCATTTTATATTTTTCCTATATATATGTATGTATGTATGTATGTACGTATGTATGAGTTTAGTATATTTTTTCTTTTGCCCTCACTCTGCAGCATTTCGTATAACCGCGGAGCTTTCTAACGATGTTCTTCGTGTACAATTTTACTACTAGATCATAATACTAAGTAACTCTTTATGTTGTATTCTGCATAGAGCAAGATTAAAAGAGAAAACTTAGTGTTAAAACACTCCGTCCCCTACATTCTGCCCTATTTTCGAGACATTACGTGTTGAGTGGCACAACTCAACTCCGTGCTTTGTCTTTTTACAGCGGGGAAATAAAAATAAGTCTAATAATAAATGTTAGTCTAAAGTTTTAACATTTTTAAAGTGTTCTCCACACTTAGGAATTAATAATACTTATTTAGAAAACGTATAAAAATTTGAGTTGCACAAAGTATGACTGTAAAACCGACTGGTTGTGGGTTCGATCCCCACTCGAGGAGATAAAATATTTACTTATTTCCATTTCTTCGCTCTGGGGTCAAAGGAAAGTGCGGCGTTGAGTTCTACCACTCTAAACGCAATGCCTGCAGAATTCGGCAGAAAGTGGGGGACGGAGTGTCCTAACACTAGGTTCCCTTTGCATATCCTGCTGTGTGCGGGATACAGCGTGAAGGTGATTTATTTATTTTAATTTTTTATAAAAAATTGAACGTAACGGGACTCGAACCCGAGCCTCCTGGAAACCAACCAGGTGCTCCGACCACTAAGCCATACATTCTCATCAAGCTACGTCGAAATTTGTATACGCTTGATACAAGTTATTTATGTTGTTAGCTTCCCTGTATTTTTACAAATTTCCCTTACCCAAAGACAATTACTAAGAATTATCGCCTGGCAAGAGAGAATGCTATTTATTTAAAAATTTTAACATTTTTAAAATGTCAATCCACACTTAGCAAAGGAAAATACTTAATTAGAAAACGTTCAAAGTTTTATACGTTTTCTGAATAAGTATTAAAAGTAAGTCTTATCGCCAAGTGGGAATTGAACACACGACCATCACGTATATTATCAGACGCCACTTCGCCACGACGTGGTGGTCACCATTCATAATACATTCATATCATTTGATATTAAAGGAATTTTAAAGGAAATTTGCTTAAACTAGTTCCGCTTAAAATTGTCATTAAAAGTATTCGTTTGAGAAATGTAAATTTAGCTAGAAATAAAGTACAAGAGTTCCTTTTTTACTGGTCATCACCCGCAACTTTTTTTCGTCCACTTGAATACGTTGGAAATATCCGTTTTTCTGAGAAATCCTCTTTCAGTTTTCTCCTAATCTCCGTAGTCTCCCAAATTGCCAAATTTTAAGTTCAATAGTCCAATAGTATCGCCTGTGCGTTGTCTATCAGTCATTCAGTGATGGATGAGTTTTTTTTTTCATATTAAATAGAATAATAAAATTAGCTACCAGGACAAGCAACCCAGTGTTATAAAAAAAAATAAATATTTATTTTTACTAATCCGTCGTGGCGCAGTGACACTAGCTTGTGACTGTAAACGCGATGGTTGCTGGTTTGATTCACATTCGCTGGAATGAAATATTAAATATTTTGCTCTGGCTCATGAGTTCCGCCATTCAACAAACAATGCCTTGAGAATTCGGCGGAAAATGGCAAACGGAGTGCTTTGACACTAGATTCTCTCTGCCTACCTATGCTACGTGCGGGATACAGCGTGACCTAAAAAAAGAAATCTATTACATATTTCTTTTTATTTTTGATGAAAAATATAAGTTACTAGGTCACTGGTTATATTTGTATTTCTATATTTGCCCATCGAATGAAATATCAAAGTTCAAGTAAACAAGTTAGCATAGGTAATAATATGAAGTGGTTGGTAAAAGACACCATCAATGAAATGAGAACTGTTATATCTATTATTAGGATAAAACACCATCTTAGCAGCTTAACGCTTTTTTCCGCAGAACAGTGTAGGCAAAGAGCACCTAGTGTTTTTTACTATTCTTTTTGTTCTCTCTCTCTCTTGAGAAATGAATTCGAATACCTGCGTACTTAGTGTGGAGACACTCTGTTCCCTACGCACCGCCTAATTTTAGACAATGAGTGTTGAGTGATGGAACTTCAAAGTATTTTTATTGCATCTTTGCCTATCCTGCTATAAGCGGGATACAGCGTGAAATTAAAAAAACACACATCTATATATTCTGTATCATACTGCATTTCAAGTTAATTTATATCACCAAAAGTGCAAAGACGTTACGTTACGACACAAACCGACAAATGAGCTGCTATAGCGATTCCACTGCCAACCGTCCCAAAGCCGACCTAAAAAATGAACAGAGCTGAGTTGACGCTGCCGTGTCTTCAGTCAAAAGATATCCATTAAATTTATCTATGGTGCTTTTAGTTTAATTTATTGCGGAATTTTATGTTTTCTTTTATATTTTGAGGCCATCGTTGTACAGTTATGGTTGTAAATGTGAAGGCAGTGGGTTCGATTTCATTCGGGGGACTTGTTTTTAATAAAAATTGTTCACCCCTCGGTAAAATGAAACTGTAGGATAAGTTTCATCCCTGAACATGCAGTGTTTCACAGAAAGCGGAGAATGGAGTGGCAATACACTCCGCTGCCTACCATGATGTGGATCAATAGGAAGGAATTTGTACAAATGTCTTAGCGAATTTAAAAACTTTTCGTGCAGCAGCTAGCAATAAGCTGCTGTGGTTTCCAATTACTGTCAATTTGAGAAATATATAATTATGTAGTAGAACATCATACTTCGTCTAAATAAAAAAAATATGTATTCTAAATACTTCCTGTGGATTTGAATAAACTACCACAGCCATCGAGTTCAGTAAATTGCGCCCAAGCTACGTAACGTTTTCGTGGCGATCAGTTATACATATGTATATCTCTTATCTATATGAGAGAATTTGAAGACTGTCGAGGCGTCTAAGCGTGCTACTGTAAACGCGACTGGCCAGATTCCCACTCGGGAATCGAGGTCCAGAATTTGGTGGAAAGAGGAGATCGGTTAGGTTCCCAGGTTCCCTCTGCATACCCTGCTATGTGCGTGAAATAAAATATTTTTTTAGATGCCTTATGATCGATATGATCGATTAGATGTTCGACTATAACTTTGACTTACATATATGCATGCTTACCTGCAAATTTTCAGTATAATATTTTAAAGCGACTTTAAGCATTATTTAATTAGGGCATGCTTCCACTGGGCCATATGGCACGCATAGCAGGCTAGGCAGAGGGAACCTGGGATCTTAGTGTTAAGATACTCTATTCCCATTAATACACATACGTTCCTCGATTTCCGCAGAATTCTGGAGGCACTGCATGTTTAGTGGTGGAACCGAATGCCGTGGATTTCCTCGGGAAAATGAAAATATTAAATATTTCAGCACATCGAGTGAAAATCGAACTCACAACTTGTTACACTTACAGTCGCAGGCTTGCGCCCCTGCGCCACGACTGGCCTCAATGAAAAATCCAGTATGTCCTGAGATTAGCATGTTCAACCAAACAAACTATTTAGCATCATAATATTAATATAAAAGTATAGATTGAGGAAAACTTTTGAAAAGACATTTTCTATTATAGTATAATGATGATGTATCAAGTTTTATACTTCTAGTTCTATATACAGCTTACTAGAGGCAACGTAATAACGTCTTTTTTACGAGGTTTTCTTTGTCGTTTTTTTTCTATTCAGAGATTTTATAAAAACATACACTAGGTACCTTAAATTGAGTTAGCGTTCAGTATATTCACCTTAGAAATAATTTTACATTTATAACTGTAAAGTTAACTTTGAAAGCATGTTA
>DWQW01010472.1:0-12118 GCA_018249695.1 Heliconius erato demophoon
AAATACCTGTAACAGTTTGTTTTTTAACATCAGCAAATTTCTCTCCTGGTCCCACTTCGTCGGGGATCGTCGCGGTACAAGTGAGGAGTAGCTTTCCGTGTGCCGGTGTTCGTAATTCAGCTATAGATACCCAAAGGGATATCGGAGGTGGTATAGGCTCCCTAGGTTTTTCCCGAACCTATACAATAACGATATAAAAATATATAAAATGATTTGGATAGTGTCTTAATAGGAAGAGAATGTCTTGACACTAAGTTCCCAAATTCCCTTTCCCTACCCTACAGTTAGCGGGATATAGCGTGAAACTAAACCTACTAACTAGGTTTCTTCTACTTATTTAGAAAACGTATAAAAATTTTAACGTAGCGGGACTCGACGTACGTTCAAAGAACATATGGCTTAGTGGTCAGAGCGCCTGGTCGGTTTCCAGGAGGCGCGGGTTCGAGTCCCGCTACGTTTAAATTTTTATACGTTTTCTAAATAAGTATTTTTCTTTCCTAAGTGTGGATTAACACTTTAAAAAAAATTAAAAATAGATTTCTTCTGTCTAAACTGATTTATTCTGAATACAAATGGAAACTTAAACTTAAAGTAATATATACCTTGATGTGATCTTCACTGTGTCCATCTTTCAATGTGCATTTACTTTGCTTGGTCAAATTCAGTTGAGGTGGAGTCGTAGTCTCACTAACTAAAGCCCAATACTTAGCAGTATAATTGAATTCTGGGGCTATATATCTGTGTTGGTGTTTCCTATGCCGATATCCACTTCCACCTTTGGTCCGTGTAGAACTTGACACTCGATAGGAAAAATATTTTATTGATTCTTCTGGAACCTAAATTATAATAATAAATGTTGTAAATAGAGGCCAGTAGTGGCGCAGGGACACAAAGTGTAACTGTAAAAGTGACTTGTTGTGGGTTCGATCCCCACTTGAGGTAATTAAATATTTATTTACAGTTATATTTTAATTTCTTCGCAATGGTATCAAGGCAAAGCGCGGCGTTGAGTTCTGCCACTCAACACGCAATGCTTCCAGAACTCGGCGAAAAGTGGAGAACGGAGTGTCTTAACTCAAGGTTCCCTCTACCCTCCTGTGTGATACTGCGTGAAGCTGATTTATTTTTTTATTTAGTTGAGATTTGATTTCACAATCTTATGATAATTAAGAACAAATAAAATTAATTAGTACAACATTATTAATTCTTTTTTAAATCTCACGCTGTATACCGCATATACAAGGGTAGGCAAAGGGCACCTAGTGTTAAGACACTTCATTCCCACCTCCGCCTAATTCTCGAGGCATTGCGTGTGGAGTGGTGGAATATAAATGAAACTAATAAATATTTCACTTCTCCAAGTGAGAATCGAAGACACAACCGTCGTGTTTACAGTTACATGCTTGAGCCACTGCGCCAAGACGGCCATAATTAATAAATATTATTATAGCTTGTGCAAAACGGTGTTTTTTTTGGACAATTCAATGCAATCAGTTACAATACAATAGAAAAACTTCATACAAAACATTTCTATATTATCTATAGATTGATAGTAATAGTAAGCATACCTTTTCATTATCAATGTACCAAGTTAATCTTGGGGCTGGTGCGGCGGGGGCTGAAGTGCAATTTGCACGTAAGAGCCCTCCCACTACTACGTCTGGTTTTCCGAATGTTATGATGGGTGGGTGTTTTTGAGAATCTGTTGTGAAATGTATTGATTAAATAAACAAAAACGGCTTTCATTGCACAACAATATTATATAGATTATATTTTACATCTTACACGTGACGGTTGTGGGTTCGATTTCTTTTCCTCGCTCTAGAAATGAGGTAAAGTGTGGCTTTAAGTTCTGCCTCAAAAATGTCTCAAAAAATTGGCTGGAAGTGTCTTAATATTTGGTTCCCAGGCTCTCTCTGCCTACTCTGCTATGTGCGCAATATAGAGTGAAACTAAAAAAACCTTCCAACGGAATGGAACTCACAACCATCGCCTATATGAGCACTGATCTACAGCGACACAATAATATTCCTATATGAAAACATTTAAATCCATTTAACAATTAATTATCCACGAAGTCCTTAGAAAATCAATTTTCCTTTGTTGTCAAAGAAAATGTGAGGCTATCTATCGGTCGCAATTAGTAATTTTAATTGAAAAATTCCGCAACACAGAAAATATTTTCGATATTTTTAATAAAGGGAATAAACGTTAAGGTAAGTTGTTATCAGGATATAACACAACAAAGCATATTCAAATAAATAATGCTAAAATTAAAATATTGTTTTATCATTTATTACTAAATCTCAAGTAAGGTAATCGTCTGACTGTAAACACGATGTTTGTTCGATCCTGACTGCGGCTAATAACATTGCCATTTATCAGAACATGCTGCCAGTCATCCATCAGCGTCGTCAGACAACCGGCAGTTCTAACCGGCAGTTCCATAAGTGAAGGGAGTTAGTGAAAATTGGCAGCGTCTTAAAAAGAGCTTCCATAAAACTATATTTAATAATGAAGTGAGATAATTCTTGAGACCAATGAGAAGTAATTTCAAATTCAGTAAAATAAGTAAGAAATCAGTAAATTCCTCTACAGTGTGTAGGTGTATGCAAAATAGATTGTGACTGTAGCTTTTCATACTTTGGTTCAGTGGACAAAACCAACCAATACATCAGGTTTGATAATTCCTCGCTAGGCAAAACAGATATATTCGTAGAATAATCGGCAAGGCTATTAAAATACAAAAGCATCATAAGTTTAATAGAGAAAATTGTTGGAAACTTTCTACCATCTAGGACCTACTCTTAAGAACTTTAAAATTTGAGGAACTCACCACACCACTGCGCAAGATACAGTCAGCTCATTCCGTATATAGGTATATAATTAAGAAATAATAAGCGACATTTTGATAATAATTATGTCGACTGCTGCAGAGAATTTGAAATGTCAGATTTGCAAAAATATATAAAATCATTTCATGTTTCATTTCAAATATAGAAAAATGACGAAAGTCAGATATCTTATAGGTACTATAATATTTTTGTGGTCAGTTAAATTAATATTATCTATAACTTAATACATTATATGAAAATGGCCGATTAAGTTAAAATCTGTATTTTCTTTAAATAAAGGCGATCAAATTTTCCGATTGACGCTAAAATCAGCCTCAGGCAAAGCGTTTTACGAAAACTCGGTTACCTAAACCTTATTGGCGAAGTATGCTGGCGTTTAATCAAAATTTCAGGTGATAAATTTCTAAGTGAAAATATTTCAATTTTCCTGTTGAAATGGAATATACTAATAACTGTATGGAGAAAACTATTAAGTAACTAAATTGAAATATTGAAATTATTAAACTAGATATTAAGTGATTATAACTTCGATAGTTGTGGATTCGATTTTATGGCACGAGGAATGCTTATATGTATTTCATATCAATTTTGGTCTAATAAGATACGGCGTTAGATTCTGTCATGAAGGACAGAGCATCTCTACAAATAACGTATGAAGTTGTCCCTAGTCTTATTTTAGCTAACTTAAAGTACGGACTAAAACGAAAAGTTTAAATAGAAACGTAAAAAAATATCAACAAAGTCGGGATCCGCGCCCCTCCAAAAATTCCTTATAAAAATCACATTTTAAACGTTTTTATATAATATTTTTTCTTTCTTTATAGTGAAAATATAAAAAAAAATACATAAAAGAAGTTTAAAGAATACCAAAAGGTTTTTTTTTATTTTATATGACAGAACAAAGTCCAACGTCAGGTGTAGGTACAATATTACATTATAATATATCTGTAGTCGTCGTAGCGCAATGGGACGGTAACTGACTGTAAACCGCGAACCGCATTCGAATACGGAAAATGACAAATGTTCATATAGTTATAATTAGGTTCTTTATCCTACAAAACAACCTTTTTTAACGTTACCTTTAATATACAAAACCCTTTTTTTTCTATTTAGTTACTAGTAAAAATATTCTCTTTTAATTTCTGTTTCTAAACATAAGGAAAATGGCAAATGTTTTATTAAGTCACAGTGATTTACTTAATTCTAGTACTATGGCTTGCAAGTAATTATTTCTTAGAAGTAAAACAAGGAAGTCCCTAAAGGAATTGTGATTATGAAAAGTTTATTTAATATTGTCTTTATAATGTGGATGTATATTGTTAGAAATATAGTACTCAATCAATTACATTAAATATTTTATTGCGTATTTTGTCTTATCGATCAGGTTATAGGATTACCTTGTTGTCCGTCTGTCAAACTATTTTTAACGAAACCGTGTAGGGGTTACGTCAAGTTAACTCAATTAAAATAACTTTTATTTTTTGTATTTTTTTATAAAATTCGCCGTGGAGTCAAAAAACAATTAAAAAGAAGATTCTGAATAGTGAAAATTTTAGTTTCATTAAAAAAGTTATCATAAAATTTTATTTGTTGTATATTTTATACAAAATGAGTGTATACGCCCTCAAATCTTAGTTTGTCAATTTTCTTCGCCGCATAATCTAAACCTAATATAGGGTATTTTCCGTAGGCCTACAATAATGAAATTTTGCAAAAAATGAGAATTTGCCGTATAAATGAAAGAAAGAAAAACGAAAAATGTAAATTTATATTTATATTATGTATGAAAACTATTACAAATTTATAATTGTAATTAATTTCATATTAAATGAGTGTATACGCTCGCAAACTTAAATTGGTCACCTTTTATAACGTGTACTTCTCGTTGACCTACAATTCTGAAATCAGTACAGAACCCTCGAGTCCGACTCGCACTTGATCGGTTTTCATTTAATATACAAAAAATTATGTACCTCCTCCAGAAGACAAAATATGTAATACTATATTCTAAATTGGCTACGTAACATCCACAATAGTGTTCAAAGTAAGATTCCCAATTATACCATGATAGTGTCACGCTTTTAGTTCATAATTATATTGAATACATTATCTTATCATATTGATATAAAATCTTATCATATTGATAGAGGCATTTATCAAAGGCCAGTCGTAGCGCAGGGGCACAAAATGTGACTGTAAAACGTCTGGTTGTGGGTTCGATTCCCACTCGAGGAGATGAAATATTTATTTAAATTTATATTTCCATTTTTTGCTCTGGTGTCGAGACAAAGCGCGGCGTTGAGTTTTGCCACTCAACACGCAATGCCTCCAGGATTCGGCAGAAAGTGGGAAACGGAATATCTTAACACTAGGTTCCCTGTGTCTTGTACCTTGCTGTGTGCGGGATACAGCGTGATGCTGATTTATTATATTGATAGATTATCTTGTCATATTAATCTATTATGGATGTATTATATTTTCATATTAAAAATTGTCTTACATTGGATTTGAGATAACGGATAGTTGCAATATTATATTTCACATTTAATCATCCAGAGCCAGCGCTGTAGTAAAATTCAGTTTTCGGGTACTTACTGTTACCGGATGCAGATCCAGTTGCAGTTTGATATCATTAAAATTATGTTTATTTTAAGATTTTAGTAACAAAAATGGAAGTCGACTTTATGTTTTGGAAATTTGGAATAAACATTCCAATTTTTTTTTAGTATTTTAGTATCAAAAATGGAAGTCGACTTTATGTTTTGGAAATTTGGAATAAACATTCCAATTTTTTTTTAGTATTTTAGTATCAAAAATGGAAGTCGACTTTATGTTTTGGAAAAAAAAGACATTCCACATAAATGATATGATCCAAATGTCTCCATTATGCGTGCTAATGAAATTCTGTAACGTAAATTGGAAGCACTGATTGCAATTATTCAAATTCTCTATCAGATGATTCTAACTAGTTGTCATCAATAAATTCTTTAAAATCCGGCAACGCATTGATGGTTCCTCTGGTGGTGGCAATGTTTATAGACAGCTTAGTATATATATAAAAATACTCTCATTTATAATGATGAAATGTTTTTTTTTTACAGAAATCAGCTTCACGCTGTATTCCGCAGGGTAATCAGAGGGAACCTAGTGTTAAGATATTCAGTTCCCCACTTTCTACCAAGTTTTGGAAACATTGTGTGTTGAGTAGCGGAACTCAACGCCGCGCTTTGCCTCGACATCAGAGCGAAGAAATAAAAATATAAATGTCAAATCAATATCTCATTTCCTCGAGTGGTAATCGAACCCACAACCAGTCGGTTTTACAGTCACACTTTGTGCCCCTGCGTCAAGACTGGCCCTGATTTTTTCTTACATGAATACATTTAAATTTTTCAATAAGGAGTGAATATAATTATTTACTCCGTCCATTTTCTAATTGTGTTGGTCAGTAAAACGTCAATTGGTTCCCAATGTTTATTTTTAAACTTGCTGTCGTAAAAAGGACGACGCGCGCGCCCTTATATGCAATATTAGGGCGCGCCCACACGAAGTTTAATCATTAAGGTATTGACTACTGTCCCTTTAAAGGTGACATACATTTAGATTAGAAGATATACAAATATAGCTACTACAGAATTTTTTTTAGGTACTTACGTATTTATATTATAGTTGAATATTTTCTAAAATACTTAGTAGATTTATAGTAAACATATTTCTATTATACAATTCACTTACACACGACAGTCAATTGATGTGGAGGCGAAGCAGCAGTAAAGATCGGCGTCTCGAGGGAAACCTCGCACCAGTACAGCCCGGAGGCAGTCGGGTCCAAATTATCAAGCGTAATAGAATTCTCCGTCACTAGAGACATCTGCAATAGAAATTTACTTTAAAATATTGAATTTAAAAATGAAAACATTTCTATAATAAAAATAGAGTTTAGCTACGAAACTTAACTTGAAATGCCTCAAATTTGGTCTCGAGAAAAAATCTATATCTATAAGATACTTCCCGTGGACTTGTACTTATCCAAATTCAAATAATTTTATTCAAAATAAGAAGTTACATGCTTCATTTATTGTTTATTATAATTTACCACCAGTTCACTAAAGTTAATGCCTCAGAAGAAGAAAGAAACTCAGCGGGACCTATTTTTTTGTAATAAATTTATACAAATACGTATTTAAATATCTGTGACAATGATATTTTTGAAACAGACTGGAGCGAGGATTTCATTCCCAAGGCGTGTTATCATTTACAATTATTTATGAAATGTAGCAAGTGAGAACTACAACATACAAAAAAATAAAACAAGAAAAAAATTGACAAGTGAAAATTGATAAGTATTTTAAAGAAAAAAACCTGATATTTGCAGTTCATTTCATATAACATGAGCGTATATGCTCGCAAAATTAAGTTTGTTAACATTTATAAGTTGTACTTCCCGTTGATATACAATTTTGAAATTGGTAGAAGCCTCGGTGGTCGAGTGTGAGTCACACTTGGCTGGTTTTTATACAAATATTTATTTTGTCCATTTTCTAGCTATATTCGTCAGTAAAATATCACTTGAGGCAATATTTATCGTTCATATGAAAATATAGGGCTCACTCGCTCACAGCTTAACTTGCTAATACATGTTATGTATGATTTTTTATTTTACTTAACTTTTCAACTACATCGAAGTATTGTTGTATTTATCTTATATTGACTTTTATAGCGAAATTTATTTAAAAAAATACATATAAATATAGTCTTATTTATTAGATATTTATAAAAAAAAATATATGTACATACATATCTATATAATTTTCAACTACTGTCAATGAATAATAAATAGTAATAAAGCTCAGAAATTTTGCATAATATTATAAGGTTCCTTATTTGAAATTTGAAACAGTAATCAAATAGTTGATTGGAATATATTTGCTTAACACAAACGGAAATTTACTAACAATTCAAATTAGCTCAGGCAAAATGGCGCCTCTATATATGTATATATCACTGTTAAAACTAACTTTATAATATTTGCCTCTACAGAATGTTTTACGTGTGTATACGTGTACAATTTTAGTATTACGAATCTGAAAACTTTCTGAAATGTATGTTTTGGCTAATAATTATAGTGGTTTCAAAGCTTTCGTGAAAACAGAAAGCATTTTGAATGCATTCCAAAGGGCATTATGCTTAGAGTTGGTGGTGGTCGAAATCTATTTAAAATAGTTGTGAAATAAAATTTTGTAAATTTATTATATTATTTTATAAAAAGTATTTTTTTTTTGGAAATATTATTTAATCAGAGGCCAGTAATGGCGCAGGGGTACAAAGTGTGATAGTAAACTCGACTGGTTGTAGGTTCGATCCCCACTTGAGGAAATAAAATATTTATTTAAATTTATATATCTTTTCCTTCGCTCTGGTGTCGAGGCAAAGCTCGGTGATGACTTCCGCCATTCAACACGCAGTGCTTCCAGAATTCAGCGGAAAGTGGGAACCAGTGTCTTAACACTAGGTTCCCTGCTTTGTGTGGGATACAGCGTGAAACTGATTTTATTTTTCATTTCAAAAATTCAGAGCGACATTTTGTTCTATCAGAATGTGCTATTCCGCGCTAGACCTCGACACCAGAGCAAAGAAATGGAAATATAAATTTAAGTAAATATTCTATCTCCTCGAGTGGGGATCGAACTCACAACCAGTCGATTTTACAGTCACACTTCGTGCCGCTGCGCCACGACTGGCCTCTTTAAATTTATCTACCATCAATTTTATATGATATATAAGAGTCGTATATATTTATTCAATAATTTATAAATTCACATAACATATTAAAAAAAAATACGTTATTAATAAATATAAGATCTTTTAAATTGATTAGACATATTCCAAATAGAAATGTAATGATTTATCATGAATATTTTAGATTTAATGAACGTTTTGCGTTAAGTTAAATTAACGCATAACCTTCATTAATTGAATTAACGAGGTATTCATCTTTTTTTAAGATTCACGCTGTATCCCGCATATAGCAGGATAGACAGAGATAACCTAGTGTTAGGACACTCATTTCCCACTTTCCGCTGAATTTTTACGGCATTGCGGGCTTAGTGGAGGAAATCAACGCCGCGCTATTACCTTGGTACCAGAACGGAGAATTGAAAATATAAATAAATAATAATCCATTTCCGAATAGGAATCGAACCCACAACCGTTGCGTTACAGTCACATGCTTATCCTCCTGCGCCACGAGGGATTCAAGGTATTTATCTTTAGGCTATAAATATAGAAATGTTCATTCAGTTCACTAATAGCTCTCGGGTGCGGAAATTTAAAGAACATCAACTCACATTAAGCTTGCCTCCTGGAAAGGTGTAATTTGTGTAGGGTGGATTCCTCTCCCTTACATATTGTAGCAGTTTCGATCCAGATCTTAAGAATTCGACTTTATACAGCAGCTGTGGCGGCACTTGGTGAAGGCACCGCAAGGTGGCGGACCCCCCGCGGGCCACCCAGCTAGGCGCCGATATACGCACGTCTATGTCTGTTGCTTGCCCGCTTCCTGGAAAACATTTGTTTCATTTATATCGTGTTGTGAAATGTGCGGTTATTATATTTTTGGACGACCATTTGGTGAGTACTTTATATTAAAATATTATAATCTAATTTTAATTGTTATTTTCTATAAAATGTAATGTATTTTATTATTAAATTAATGTGATCGTAACGTTATTAATTTGCGATGCATAAAAACAACAAATGTTGATTTAGATCAAATTTGGGTCTAACGCCCAGTATTAATAACCTATCTCCAACGTCAATCTTAGATTGTTTCATATATCTATCCAATCTCTAGATTGTATAGATATATGAAACAATCTAAGATTGACGTTGGAGATAGGTTATTAACATTGGGCGTAAACGTATTAAGCTTACTCTAGCTACAATACAACTGGTGAAGTCCGAGTCTGTCTCGCCCATCTGTTCCGTACTAATTATGATGTATCCCGTTGACCTACAATGATTATTGTATGGGAATCATGACCATACAATTATGATCATGATTACGATTGTATTCCAACGGAATTGTGACTTACAGAATTTGACAAATTTAGTATTACTAACTTAAATTTGCACTCATTTTATGAAATGAACTAATTACAAATATAATTTTGTTATTATTTCTTTCCATGACACACCTACATAGACTGGCTTCAAGTCGTGGCGCAGGAGCACAAAGTTCGATCCCCACTTGAGGAAATTAGTTATTTATTTACGATAGTAGGGGCAAAGCGCACAGTACCTCCAGAACTCGGCGGAAAGTGGGGAACGGACGGTCTTAACACTTGGTTCCCTCTGCCTACCCTGCTTTGTGTGTGATACAGCGTGAAGCTGATTTAATTTTTAATTTTTTGTTTACATATCTATAAATTTCTCTATCTCTATTTCTAGTATTCACTTCTTGCTAAATTTCATAATCGTAAGTACACGGGAAGTACCCTATAATAAGTTTTGATTATGCGGCGAATTTCATACAAAATGCAGGAAAAGGATAAGTGAGCGCGCGTATCTTTTGATTGCGTTGACTTAGAAGCTTATTCTTTACTGTGCTCTCACAAACAGTATACCTCCATGTTTGATATTAAGTTCAGCTTGACACATCCACGCGATCTTGAGATCTTGACTTGATGAACATGATCTTGACGAACGGTTAGACCAATCTTGATTTTGACATACAGACAGACGGAAAATAAAATCATCACATAAGGCTCCGCGTTTTTTCTTCTGGGGTATGAAGCGGCGTTGAGTTGCGCCACTCAAAACGCAATACCTTGAAAAATTCAGTTTAAAATTGGGAAACGGAGTGTCTCAACACTAGATTTCCACTGCCTATCCTGCTGTGCGGGATACAGCGTGAAGCTGATTTGATTTTTTTTATTTTTATTAGGTATAAAACTACTACCAACTACTACTACCAATTCTAATGAATCCACCTATAGGATCTGTTCTAAATTGCTATTTCACACCTAATGATCACAGAATGGATATTTCAAATGTAAGCTCAAGTCAAAGTTAATAGCTAAGCTCAACCCTTACGTGGGTTTGAGCGGAGGTGGCAGCTAATATGTAACATACACTATTGAGTGCTCCAACTTCGCAGAGTTAGTACTACCTACGTGAAGTTGAGAAATTGACTTGCATGTAAATTGATATACTAAATGTTATTTACTGGTGTATAAACTCAGGATAAATGTGTGTTAAATCTTGTTTTTCTATGAAAATTAGGTAAATTTTGTTTGTATGTATAGCAAATAGAGAGAGTTTAGTGATTGTCTGACAGTAAATGAGATTGTTGTGAACTAGATTTTACATTCGCTAGGTGTATTTTAGATTTGTATCCCCAACCACTATACAATTTAATAAAGTCTGTACCTACAACTAATATTGACAACATACTAAAAATAAAATAAATTAATATACCCAGAAAAAATTAGCTCAAAAATTGAAACAGCAACTTAATTGACATCTTCATTATAAAAAATAAAGATTGTGCCCACAAAAGAACTCTATTTTTCGGCGTTTCCCGTCCTCGAAGGTAATCTGAACGGTTGGCATCATCTTTTCAAGATTTCTTTCATTTATCTCATATTCAATGTGGCTCCTTCATTACTCAGTAATCGCTTAGTTCATTCACAATGTGCATCGTGCTGAAGTGAAGATCTGAAGACTGAGGCTATATTTGTTTTCTAATAATGCTATTGTGTTATAAGAAATATTTAAAAATAAATCAGCTTCACGGTGTATCCCGCATACAGCAGGGTAGGCTGAGGGACCTAGTGTTAAGTCACTCCGTTTCCCATTTTCCCCCGGATTTGGAAGGTATTGCGTGTTGAGTGGCGGAACTCAACGCCGCTCTTTGCCTCCACACCAGAGCGAAGAAATGGAAATAGAAATGTAAATTAATTAAAAAATGAAGGAAATGTTTAAAAATGAAGAAATTTCGTTTTATATTATTCCTGTCGTGACGCAGTGGTACAGGTGAGTGATTGTAAATGTGACGGCTTGATTTCCACTCGCGGGAATGTATTATTATTTATTAATGTTTTCATTTCTTCGCTTTGGTAACAAGGCAAAACGCGGTCGAGGTCGCGGTCGTCGTCGAGGCAAGACGCGGCGTTCAATTCCGCCACACAACACGCAATACCTTTAGAATTCTTCGGAAAATTCGAGGGGGGGGGGGGGGAGGAACACCCTGTCTACCCCGT
>DWQW01010473.1:0-12116 GCA_018249695.1 Heliconius erato demophoon
CTTGGGAAGTAAAGTGAACGTTATTTTTCGTTCCTCATTTACATCCGCTTGAGATCGTTTCCAGCGATATTGGTATTTGATAGCTCTATTAGTGTGCTCTTTTAGTTAAACTTCTGTAATTAGTTGCCTTTATTCTGTTTTTTTTTTCTGTTTGTTGTTGTTACGTTGTATGTTGATTCGCATATAGCAGGGTAGGTAAATATAACCTATTGTTTAGACCTTCCAAGGCCCGCCGTTGAACTCCGCCACGCAGCTTGCAACGCCTCCAGGTTTCAGCGGAAAGTAAGAATCGGAAGTGTCTTAGCACTAGGTCCTCAGGTTTCCAACCCTGATATTTCCAGGATATTAATTATATTTTTTTACATATACTTGAAAATACTAAAAAATAATTAAACATTAACAATAATTTCAACTAGAACAAGAGCACGATGTTTCTTTCCGAGCGCTAAGTGCAACCTAAAATAATAACAAATGGCCCAACTCCTTGCCAAGAAACGGTTGAACTTAAAATTTTGTTTTACTACCAGTGAAATTGTGTCTTAAAAGCTGCTTAATTTTTGATGCGCTTAATTATACTCTACAACTTTTACTTTTTTTTAAGCTAGATGCTATATCCCGCAAATAACAAGGGTAGGCAGAGGGAACCTAGTGTTAAGACACTCCGTTCTCATTAAAAGACTCCTATTCCCTATTTTCCGCCGAATCCCTTAAGTATTGATATTGTGTTGAGAGGTGGAACTCAAGGCAGAACTTACTTCGACACTTTTGAGCCCCTGCGCCAAATGTTGTCTCGTAATAATTCATAATGAATCTATTTTTGTTTTTCTTATGTAATACTATAAGAGACAGAGAAAATAAAAAAAAAATAATAGCTTACAAAGTTTTTTTTTATATTATTTTAGCGTATTTTTCTTGTTTTATATAGAAGACGGTAAGGTTTTTTTTTCTAATACAAACCGAGATAGCGACACAATATAATGTTCCTCTAGACATAGCTACATTCTAAACATACATAAACGCATTTCTCAATAGCTTCATAGTTTTAAGCTTTACCCTGAATATATAGCAAGATAGTCAGAAGAAACCCAGTGTTAAAACACTCCGTTCCCCATGATCCCCAAAATTTTCGAGATATTACAGGTTGAATGCCCTAACTCAACGCTTAGGTTTGCCATGTTACCAAAGCGAAGAAATGAAAAGTGATACAGTGTAATAATATTTTAAAACTCAATCCAAAGAGAAAGAAGAGAGAGAGAGAAAAAAATTACTTTATCTTGAAATAATATATTTTGTGCAATATTATAGTAGAGCAGCGACACAATTGCTGAAAGACGGGGCGCCGCCTTTAACAATACCTATCACTTAAAACTTCGCAACAAAAAGTTTTATAAAGTATTCTATAAACTATATTTATCCTGTTTGTTCTCTATAATATTTTAAATTGATATTTACACGTCTGAGTTACAGTGTTGGGGGAGCAGTACAGCAACTGACATTAAAAGCGACAGTTGTGGGTTCAATTCCCACTCGGCGGAATTATTTTTGTCTCGAAAAAAAGCCATACCACAGTGTTAAATTCCGCCACTTAGTGAAAGATGGGGAACGGAATTTTTACTCTAGTTTTACCTCCGCCTACCTTGATATATACTCAATATAGCGTAAATATGGCAAGATAATATTTAATTTTAATTTGTATATAAAAAGATTGGAAACTACTAACAGAAAAAAATAAAATTTAAGCGCATTTAGGATAGACAAAGTTTCACGACAACCACGTTTCTTTCCTCATTAATTTTTTGCCATTAAATTTTCGAGATATTGCTCTTGATAACTAAACGCCGCGCTTTGTCTTATTTCTGGACCGAAGGAACAAAAATAATTCCTTCCCCCAAACGAGAATCGATCCCAAAACCATCGCGTTTATAAACAGACGTTGTCCCAATGCGCCACAGTGGATTTAATATCATACTATTTATCATAAAGCAACACCAACACAAAAGGAAAGCGAGGTAGGTATTTACAAAACCTGATAAAATTTCTTCGTTCATGGCAAAACTTTTTTTCTGATTAAAATAAAAAAGGCTCGTAAGTCGTAGCTCAACTTGGGCGGTCTTTACATTTTCTTTGCAATGTTTTCACGAAGACTCTGGAGATCTTCTGTATAGATAACATTTTTGTTTTAATTATTAATCATATTTCTTTTGTTAAATATTATTTTCTTTAATAACTACACGTTGTATCACACATATATCAAGTCTTTCATTGCATTTAAAGTTGCGGAACTCAACGCCACACTTTGCTTCGTTATAAGAGCGAGGAAATGATAATATTAAATATTTTATCTCCACAAGAGGAAACCGACGCATTTACAGTCACTCGCTTCTGCCCCTCATACGTGCGTCACAACTCCGTGGACTATAAATGACATAATATAAAATTTGCCACACACTTTGCATGACCTTATTAACCTCTAAATTCTGATAAATTACAAGCGCCTACGAATATAATATATTAAAATTACATTTAGTAACTGACAAGAACAATTTATAATAAGAACAATTTTAATTAACTAATATGTAAAAAATATTATTTGCTCCTAATATGTCCGTAGGCGCTTATAGCTTATAGGATTTGGGGGTTGTCTTGCTAGGAGTTAAAACCATAATAAGTGTCTGGCAATGGACAATATCCTGTTTGTTCACTGTAATATTTATGTTATTAATAAAAAAATTAAAAATTAAAATGAAATAAAAAATTTACGTAGGTTACCTTTCATTTTTTGCATCGTAGTTACCTAATATCTACCAAAGTAACCACAACTCAAGATACATTTTCCCTAATAGTACTTACCTGTGTTGAGTGTATGCGCACAAAAACATTCAGACTTTATAAAATAACGCAGGTCTGACTCTACTATTCTACTATTGGCTCTTTCTCTATAATTGTTATTCTCATATACAAGCTATATTGCTGTAAAATTCAATCTCAATCCATTCCGTAGTTCTTACATAAAAATGGACCAAAAATCCATCCCCACAAACGTTCACATAATGTTAGTAGAATTAAAAAGTCATCGTTGCCATAGATTCAAGTTCATAATTTATTTTAAATATATTTATTTAATCAACTTCTTGCCATTTCTGTATTTCATAGTAAACAAGAGCAAAAATTTAAATAAAATTTACACAAAATAAAAAAAAACACATATCATTACTAGATTTAAAACAAATAAATTACTGGCAACTGCATCAAAGTAAACCAATCAGCATTTCTTCGTACAATAAAGCCTTAATGGATTTCTCTTATTGCCAAAACTCGAATCGTAAACGTGAGGCGTTAGACTAATCGATACGGAACGGAACGAACGGAATTCAGCCTCATTTGCCTTTTCTTCTTTATTGACTGCACTTATTAAGGATATTCTTTATGATTAAGATTTTGATTATTTTTTCGTTAGATTAATACATTTCAGGTTTAGCACGGTGGGGGTAGTGATGGTTGTTTTGAATTTTATTAGGCGGAACCTAACGCCGCGCTACGTTTTATGTATCAGATGTCAAATCTAAGCCAAGCGATTCGGTGGAAAGTGGAGAACGGACGAGTCTTAATGGAAAACGGAGTTTCTTAACTCTAGATTCCCCGGATTTCCTCTGCCTGCCATGTGCGAGATACAACGTAAAACTGAAAAAAAGAAAAATATGAATTATTGTTATGTAGAATAACATAAAGATATTAATTTTAATTTATATTTGAGGACCTTATGATCTGTCTGAATGGTATGTATTAATACTGATCTCTCCCTACCTTTCATATGTTATGAAGAATACCCAAATCAAATCTATATTAAAGAAAAACATTCACAAAAATATATAGCAATAATTGGATAACTACCCCACTACTTACTAAAGCCAACTTGTTTTCTTTTATCATAGTGTCCAAATCAGATTATTGCACTCAAGTACGTGACTACCGCGTTAATTTACTTTCGAGGTGGAATTTTGCGACGTCTATCAGTTTCGTGATCAAAATAGATTTTTCTTTATAGGATTCTGTATTACATAGCAAAGAACATCTAAATTATATATTTTATAGCCTTATACTGCGCTGTATTCCGCACTGCAGGATACACAGATGGAATCCAATGTTAATACTACCCGTTCCCCATTTTCCCCCAAATTTTTGAGTTGCTGCGCATTGATTGGTTACACTCAACATTGCGATTTGTCCAGTGAGGCCACCATAGCTTATTGTGACGTTGCCTTTTCTTTCGACCTGAATTAGAGGCATAACGTATTATTAAATGACGACTGAAATAATTAAGGCCTCGATTAAAAATCGATTTCACAACTATCACGTTTACCTGCACTTTTTTTAGCTTCATGCTGTATTCCACACATTGCAGGATAAGGTTAAAACATGTAACCTAGTGTTGACGTATTCCATTCCATCCGTTTCTCACTTTTCACCGAAATCTGGAGGCATAACGTGTTGAGAGGCGGAACACAACATCGCGTTTTGCCTGTTTTCCAGAGGAAGGAAATGAAAATATTAAATATTTCGAGTTGTGACTGTAAAATCGACTGGTTGTGGGTTCGATCCCCACCCGAGGAGATAAAATATTTACTTAAATTTATATTTCCATTTCTTCGCTCTGGTGTCGAGGCAAAGTGTGGCGTTGTGTCAATGCCTTCAAAATTCAGCAGAAAGTGGGGAACGGAGTGTCTTGACACTAGGTTCCCTCTACCTACCCTGCTGTGTGCGGGATACAGCGTGAAGCTGATTTCGAGTTGAAACCGAACCCACAACCCGTAACCTTTACAGTAGATACGTTTTATACTCTTGCGCCACGATGTCCTTACAACTTTGATTAATTTCCTTAACAGCCCTAACGTTCCCAAATAATGTTGTTATCCTTTACATACATACTATTAGCAGCGGCCATTAAAACTTCTCTTAAAGCTATTTAATGCTGTGTACATTCGAGTGTATTAAAATAAAAAAGCAATTCACCCACAGACGTTAGAAGTCGAACTTTTTGTGTAACAGCTAAGCGTTCGTTTCAGTTTTATTATAATGTGTTTTAGATGATCTTTTATTATTCGTTTCCTTTTTCTAACTTGCTGTTGATGATGAGTGAATAAAACAAAAAGTTGATATTGTTTATAAGTACGATTTTCTGGAATAATTTTGTTATAAGTATATTTTTCTATAAGAATATCTACTATATATTAAAAATGATCTTAGCAAAATAGCAACAAATTTGGATTTTGATTGATTTAGAAGTTTTGTTTTTTTATGACCACACAACTAGAAGTAACTGACATTATATAGACTGTAAGGAGATCTGAATATTTTCTATAAATTTGGACACTTCCACGAGTTCTGTAGAAAAGGTGTATTGGAGACGGACAAATTGATTCTGCGCAAAATAGCTTAGACAAAATGGCATATAGCATCTGTACGTAAATATGCCACATTTCTACGTAAACTTATCTTCATTACAGTTAAGCGACGAAATAATTAAAATTCTCATTACGAAATGTCTCCATTTCAGATATAACATATTATATTGAGACACTATTCTCCATAGAGAATAGTGTCTCAACACCTGTCTCTCTGCCGATAGAGAACTCTCCTGATAGACTAGATTTTGTCCAAATAAAATAAAAATATCTTTCTATCTATTAAACCCACAGAATGGCAGGGTTTACTTAAAATTCCTTCACGAAGTGCGAACTAGTTCAGCAAAGTATACAGCTATTAACACTTCTGCGGAACTCGGAATAAAATTCCACCATTCGTTCGCTTATCCCGTGGGAAGTTACTTTTCTCGCAGGACAAACTTTCATTTTGTAGGGAGCAAATTTTTTTTAACATCAGATAACTGGTTTCTTTCTCGACTGTAGATGTGACTGTGATTTAGAGTAGTTTTTGTGATAAGGCACAATGTGCTGCGAGGTTTTTATTTTTTTTTTGAAGTTGTATTAAAAGTGATAGATGAAAAATCACTCCTTTTTCAATCACTTAAAAAGCTTAAATGTCTTTGGCATTGACTTTTAAAATAAACACACCGCAAAGGTTTTCGGTTCAATGGTAATGCTCGTGGCGTTAGGTTCCGTCTCATATACAACTGTAAACAGAAAACATGGTGTCTTCACTACTTGCTCCAAAATCTTTCGTAAATATTTCTAGTATTATAAACATGAAAGCTTGTGACGTAAATAGATGTTTGTTCTATTTTCACCCAAAATCTATAGAACGTATTTAGATAAAACTACAGTAACGTAGCTTATATATCAGAATTTTGCAAAGACAATAGTGCATACGTCCACAAAGTTAAATAGTCAACTTTTATAAGCTGTCCTTTTCCATAAAAATTATACGGAACCCTTGGTTGACGAGTCGAATCGAGTCGGCATTGCCACTTTTTATTCTAATTTTATTCTTATATTTTTTTATATTACGTTAAATATTATAATCAGAATAATGAAACTGCCTCATTGTAGAGCCGTTAATATATGATTAACTCGTTCTTTATTATCATTGATAGCGCAAGCAAAACCGAGGGTTTAAGTTAGTTATAAATAATACCATATTTATCTTTTAACTACAATTTTTTTGAGGCCAGTCGTGGCGCAAGCTCACAAAGTGTGATTGTAAATCGACTGTATATTTCCATTTCTTCGCTCTGGTGTCGAGGCAAAGCGCGGCGTTGTGTTCTGCCACTCAACAGGCAATGCCTCCAGAATTCGCCAGAAAGTGGGGAACGGAGTGTTTTAATACTAGGTTCCCTCTGCCTACCCTACTGTGTGTGGGCATACAGCGTGAAAGTAAAGAAAAAAACTATAAATTAAATAAATCTTTAGTTAATGATTGATAATAAATCTTTAGTTATTGAATGATAAATTCTGCTAATTCTATTATAAATAATAGAATCAGCAAAATTCATAAGCAAAATTAAAGATGTAAAGAAATCTTACTTTATCACAACTTATCTGTGCGTTTTATGCACGTCCATTTGCAGTCTAGACTAAACGTTCTGGACGGTCAGGCGTCGCAAGCATTTATGTTTTTTACAGTTTTTATTTGTAATATAAATAGTGTTTTGAGAGTTTAAAGAATTTTATTTTAGTCGCATCTTTGATTTTTTTATGTGTTGTTAGCTTTTTCCTTTATTGGAGGAACTTAGGTAAAACTCAATATATTTTTCAAAACGGAACTGTAAGGAAACTATTGCATTAACACTATGTTATTTCTGATAAAATTACACAAAATAAAATCGGAAATTATATATACAATATATATTTATTTTAAGCTTTAGTAAAATAACAGAATTGTACAACGCAATGGTAGTCTGTTCAATTCCCACGCGGAGCAATGATACGAAAAAACTCAGTTTTTGTAAGCATTCTCCCCTGACCATACTATGCAGGACCAAAAGTAATTAAGCTGATTCATTAAATTTTTCCACAAAATTGGTAAAGCAAGTATTGTTACTACATAACGATAACCTTGTATGACTCATCAAGGCTTATGGCGTTTAATAACCAACTTTTATACGCAATATCGACATCAACCCTGTCATTACCTTTACGGGAGGCCCTGTTCCGCAGAATGACCCAGATGTTATTTCGGAGATTGGATCTGACTAGCGTTTTGAATGGATGTTATTTTTTTTTGTTTTACGCAATGTTTAGTACATAGAGGGAACCTGGGAAACTAGTGTGAAGACAATTCGTTCCTATTTAAACACTTCTCACTTTCCGCCAAATTTTCGATCGATTTGCTTCGTGACTAGAGCAAAAGAAAATATTCATTCACTCAAGTGGGAATAGAACCCACAACTTTCGCGATTACAGAAGCAGACTTGTTTTTGTTTCGAATTGGCTTAATGCTGTTGACCTGGACTGGTCTTGACTGCGTCATCGGGCTGGGAGGGACGAGAGTAGCTCGCCCCAAAGCAGACTTGTACTCCTGCGCCACTTATATGTTTAGTTTTTTGTGATCATTTTGATATTTGACGTAATAACATAAATACAAATAATATGTTTTACAATAATTTTATTTTTCTTCACGCTACATCCAGCAATTATCAAGCAAAAACGAAGAAGTTGATTGTTACATCATTACTTTAAATTTCAAAAATATTAAACAAGTTACATCGCCGCATCGTCGTTGTTGTTGAGTTGAGTTCCGCCACTCAATACACAATGTCTCAAAAGTTATGCGGAAAGTGGGAACAAGAATCTTAACAAGGTTCCTGCTATGTTCCCTGCTGTACTGGATAAGGCCTAAAACTCAACAGTTAAATAGTAGTAGTGTCCACAATTTTTTTTTTTTTATCTCACGCTGTATCCCACATATCGAGGCCACTATCTCTAAAATATCTTTTAGTAGTAGTCTAGTCTCAATTCTTACAATAGTAAAACTTAATTTTGCAAGATAACACAAAACCCTGTTTCGGTATAATCATTTTCATTGTTTCCAATTTTGGAGAACAAAGACATAATTAATTGGACGATATTTTTGATGGAACGCTTTGCTTACATTAAATTTAGTTAATCTTTAAATAATTGAAAATAATATTTTTAATTTCTTTATTTATTTCTGCTTAATAGCATAAAATTTAAATATAATTTAATATTATTATTTTGACAAAGCGCGGTGTTGAATTTCGCAAAACGCAAAACGTCTACGCAAAATGCGACAGTCTTGAAAAAACGTAATGTTTATAAGCCGCTCTCTATATCGATCTCAGACTTGAAAGCGATTTATAAATACGGGCATAGGTTCCCTCTGACTACCCTGACATGGAAAAAAACGTGAAAATAGTGAAATAACAAAAACAGTTACAACATTTTTTATGCTAGATTTTAAACAAACATTGCTGTAACAAAATATTGTAGCTCTTTAATTACAACTTTAGTAAAAAATTGTATAGCAATAAAAATGAAAAAAATCATTTCACTTTTTTACGATCCAGTATAAAAATGTATTCAAGCTTTTATTTCATTTTAATATTTGCACGTAAAAACGTTATTTTCTTGTTGATTTTTTTTTCTTATTTCATTTGCGATTTAAATCAAAT
This sequence comes from Heliconius erato demophoon, assembly GCA_018249695.1. Taxonomy (NCBI): domain Eukaryota; kingdom Metazoa; phylum Arthropoda; class Insecta; order Lepidoptera; family Nymphalidae; genus Heliconius; species Heliconius erato. Next base: position 9,089 of record DWQW01010473.1, read on the forward strand.
CATAAATACTTTTTTGCACAAATATAATTTTTAAATAGTTGATATAACAAATTTACAAGTACAAGTGCATGTTAATTGCATCGACGTCTCATGTCGACCATTTAAGTAAAATCCGACATTGGGTAATAAATATGACCAATTTTCTTAATCCAAAAAAGCTGTGACAAATCTAGGTAACAAGAATCTGCATAATTTAGTATGGAGAAAAAGAAGAGATTGAGCTAGTTTTAAGCGGCAATAATTTTTTCCATCTCTTTATCCTGAAAAGCTGTTGTGGGAGGCCCAAGGAGACTTTAGACTGGAAAAGGGTGTATGAATCAGATATTTTCCCTCCACATGATCACGAAAAAGTTTTTGGTCGTTAACCAAAAAGTTTTCTGTGATTTTGTGGACTTGGAAAAGGCATTGGGAGATACTAACCTGGTAGAATGTGAGGACCCGTGCTGTAAAATCTGCAGCAAGGGTCCGTTCACATTGGATCGTGGAGCTGGCATGTCGCCTTGGCTTGACATCCAATCGGGTGTTAAATAAGGCTGCGCCGTGTCAGCTTGGTAGTTCAATTTGTATTTAGATAGCTGTCTCCAAGGAGTGAAACAAAGTAATATAGGCGTGAAAGTAGGTGACTTGAATGTGAATTGCCTGCTGTACGCAGATGATGCAGTGCTGATTGCATCATCAGAATGTGAGTTGCAGGCATTAGTCACCGCTCTGAAAGAAGGATGTCAAAATAATGTTATAAGCCTGAATAAAAATAAGAGAAAGGTTTTCGCGCGTAAAAGTAACGAAATAAGTACACTCACTGCCCTGAGGTACTCCAGCACTGAGTCTATTGTATGACGATTGATTGTCATTAGCAGGTATGCATTGTTCACGGTCGGTTAGTTAAGAATAAAAACATACATTGGCGTTTGGTGATATACTGATATATTTAAGTACAGCTATATTAGGTTGACATCAATTGTGTTAAAAGCATAAGAGAAATCTAATAATCTATCTAGATTCTGATAACTATATTCTGTAATATAAATATATATTTGATTTGTGTCTTTTTGAGGATTTGAAACGACAAAACAGAACCCTTACTCAATCATTTGTTGACCTTTTGTTCATCTGTCAAGATGTCAATATTTTTACGAATAAATATAATATATAAAAAAAACTTCCAATGGATCTACAATTATTAAAAATGGTGCGAAGTGAGAGCTTGCAGTACAAATAAATAAAAAATAAAAAACATCAAGATTTATATGTATTTCATATAAAAAAAAAAACATTACAAACTTATAATTGTAGTTCATGCCTTACAAAACCTTACAAAATTAATAATGGTAAAAATCCGAAAAATGATTATTTATTGGTATTTCATAGATTATAATAGTTATAGCTAATATTTGTAGGATTACCAGGGACTGCCTTATCATAATAATAATACTCTTTATTGTACACCCACGTACATAGATACATAAATATATTATAGATACGTATTTTACAAGTATATGTGGCAATACAAAGAAGACAGTTTAGAGGGAATGGAAGTGTAGCTTTAAGAGTCGCTTAAAAATTATTAAAGATGTTGCCTGTCTGATAGTCAGAGGCATTCCATAATCGGGAGGATGTGACAGTAAAAGAATTGCTGAGGAAGGAAGAAGAGTGTAAAGGAATTTTTAGAGTTAAATTTTGTTCAGAGCGAAGATGTCGAGAATGAGAGTGCCCCAAAAAATGGAAACGCTTTTTTAAATATGGTGGTGTTAGTGGATCAAATAGTATACAGTAAAGAAAATGAAGAATATGAGTATTCCTGTGAAGACGGTTTGGGAGCCACTTGAGCTTTTTACGGAAGTCAGAGACGTGGTCGTTCTTTTTTAATCCAAAGATAAACCGAATAGCAAGATTTTGGAATCGCTCAAGTTTGTTTAATTGCTTCTCTTTCATATCAAGATAACAAGAGTCAGCATAATCAAGAATTGGTAAAAGTAGAGATTGTGCTAACACAATTTTGTTGGAATAGGAAGGAAATCACGTAGCCTGAAAAGATATCCCACTGATGCAAACATCTTTCTGCTCACCTCGCTCGCCTGCGGATCCCAGGACATATTGATCGATAATGATATCAAGATTTTTAACTGATTTACTATACGGTATAATTTGGCCATTTATAATTATATCAGGCAAAGTAGATATGCTAATTTTAGATATAAGCTTTGGACTACCAACAACAATAGCTTGCGACTTGCTAGGATTTAATTGCACTCCAAAGCACGTACTCCATGCTTATTGATCATACTTATTGACAACAAGCATTCTATGAAATATTTGTTTCTTTTCTCCTTATCTTCCAACGCGTGTAAATAAATCAAGAAAATGTGAATAATTATTAATTTCTCCGAGTTAACCAATCACCAGATTGACTATGAAGCCAATCCTGACGCAGTTGCGACTGTAAGCGCGAAATATTTTTTTTATTTTCTCTCTATGTAATGCAGATAATAGAGTAATATTTAACAATCATTTGTTATCGTAACCTAATGTTGAGATACTCTCTTCACATTATAATACTTCCGTATCCCACTTTCCGATGAATTGATGAGGCGTTGCGTGTTGAGTGGTGGAACTCAACACCACGTATTGCCTCGTTACAAGGATGAAGAAATAAAATACTTTCATTCCTTCGAGTGGGAATCGATCCCACAACCGTCACTCATACAGTCGCACGCTTCTGCTCCTACATATGACGGCCTCACTTTCTTTCTACAATAATGATTATTTTATGAACGTCGCTATCGACAAATATAAATGTATATGTTCTTAGAAGATGTCTGACTGAACAACATAAAAATAAATATTGAAATCTAGAAAAGTATTAAATTTATTGAATTTTCATATAAATATAAATTTCGTAAATAAAAATACCCAGTTTGAAGAATATTTTTAAAACAGTTTACGCACTATTCGTTTCTTACTTGATTTTTTTAAAGAATCTCTTAGAACAGGATAAAAATTTTTCATCGACTGAAGATATATATGATTA
>DWQW01010474.1:0-12116 GCA_018249695.1 Heliconius erato demophoon
TGCTCTTCTCGAAGTCGGCGTGATACTTCACGTTGCTCTGTAGTTTTGTGTTTTCCGCTATCCGTTTCAGTTCTGGCGTTTCGGCCATTGTGGTGTGCTTCGCTTTTGGCACGTGCCTGGAAAATTTAGAAGTAGATTTTTATTTTCAGGAAGACATGATATCTTTTTACGGCTTCGCGTTTTTCTCCCGCGTAAAAGAGTAGACTAAGGTAGATGCAGAGTAGTGTAAAAATACTCCGTTCGTCAATTTCCGAGACATTACGTGTGGCGTGGCGGAACACAACCCCACGCTTTGTATACCAGAGCGAGGAAATAAAAATAATTTCCTCGAGTGGGGTACATATGTATATCACAGAGTATGAATACGGAACGTCAAGTTGTTTGACTTGGGTGTATTCAGAAGATGGCAACACAGTTAGTTGTCAATGTCAGTTGTCAGCTTTTATGGGAGTGGGGTGAACCACGCGTCGTTCTTATGATAGTGGGAACGAGCGTGCGGACTCTTCAGGGGCGAGCTACACTCGCCCCTCCCAGCCCGGTGACGCTGTCAAGACCATTCCAGGTCAACAGCATTAAGTCCAGTCGAAAAAAAAAAAAAAAGCGTGCGGACTTCACTTCTTCTTCGAGTGACATACTGAACAGTTGTACTAAGATGTCATCTGACTTCACCGCGTTAGTATGATAGAAGACCTATTGAATCAGGACTGCCGGCCCAGGCCCACGCGACCCGCTTCGTTATGTATATTAATCTTTATCATATTTTATTTTCTTTTGTTGTATGTTGGTCTAATATCAATTTAAGCGTATTGAACAAACCTAAGATATACACGAATAAATTCAGAAACTTAAGTAACTAATAACTAGGAATAAAAAATTAAGAAATATGACCTAGTTGCAGTTTAATAACATGACAACTAACTTTCTTAACCAACTCCAAACTCGAACCCAGAACCTCCCTGGAGACCTGTCTAAATGACGACTAAAACTAAATAGGTATTTTTAAATATTGTTATTGTTTTGTTATTGTCTATTCATCATGCATTATACGTTGCGTCAAAGGTTAAAAACATTGATTCATGTAATGATCGACCGCAGCTCCTATTGTGTAATGAAACGTCGTATGACATTAAGCCCGTCGTGGCGCAGCAGCACAGTGTAGCTTTGACTGTAATCGAGACGATTGTGAGTTCGATTCCCACACGGGGGAAAAATGAGTATCATTTCCCTCGCAGTAACAAGACAAAGCGAAATTTCGAAAATCGATAAATTTCGGAAATTGGGGTACGTAGTATTTTAACACTAAGTTCTCCCTGCTTACCCTGCTGGAAATAAGGATGTCAACCTGCTTTCTTACTTTTATAACAAATAACTAGACTAGAAGAGTATTTATTGTTAATAAAAATATGATGGCGAAATGAAAAAGAAAGAAACAAACGAGGGGAAAATATTATAAGCGACGCTCGACTACTAAGACACGCCGTTAAATTACGCCAATCAACACGCAAGGTATCTTAGCATACTCTTAACGTACTTTTAACGGGGAAAAAGCGTGAAGCTGCGTGTTAGACATAGATGAAAAATTCTAGAAAAATTATAAGAATATTTTTCAATGCTTAGAGTTTATAAATTACTTGTTTTTACAAGTCAAAAGAGGACTGATTTTTATTAAGCGGTTTCAACTGACGGTACATACGACATGAGAATCTAGACAATAACATATTTTCCACGACAAAAAAAATAAAAAATATTATTTTGTAATTCTATTTCAATTTAATTTTCAACGTACTCAAGTGTACGTTTGCAGTTAACTTCGAAAGTGTAATTAATAATTGACTATACTATGTACTTTAAATTTATATATGTAATCATGAGATAAGATGTTATTTTATTTAAAAGAATTTGGTTATTATCATCTGTGACAGAGAAAACGCGGCGTTGAGCTCCGCCACTCAATATGCAAAAGATACGAAGAACGGAATATCATAACACTAGAATCCACTTCTATTCTGCCTACCCAGCAACGCGGGAAGAAACTTTTACTTTTTGCTTTTATTTCATTTTTCAAAAGGGCCTTAGGCTTTCCACATAAAGGAAATAGCCCAAACCTGGATTCGAGCCCACAATCATTGCGTTAAACCCACTTTGCCACGACGGTTTCAACATAATACACTAATAAGTATATATACATATAAATTCATACATTATGATTACAATAATTTTCAATATAATCAACTCATTAGAAACTCCATCATTATGGGAACATGGTCATTTAGAAACTTTGTGAAAACACAACTTTAGGTTTCATTTTCTATACGCAATAAGCATCTTATGAGAACGAATTAAAATAAAATGTGAAGTGAAATACTTTTTATTACAGAAACTGACATACAAAGTGAACTGACGAAACTGATGGACTTGGAAATTTGTTATTTGTGAGTAGGTTAGGAAGTGTAAGGGAGCAATATGAAAGGATTTCTTGAATTTTCTACGGGAACGGGAAAAATTACGATTTAGGTAAACTTTACAATAATATAGATTATACATAATAAACTGAGATCCCAGAGCCCCCAAATCTACGCCATTTTCTGGTTAGTAATTATGCATACCGTCTTAACTTCATAGCAGACTAATAATCTTCAAAATTTCAGCTTTGCTAAAATGACGTAGGTTTGGGGGCCCAGGGATCTTAGCCAATAAGAATAGTATACAGGCTATAATTTTTATAATATTTTTGTATAAGTAATGTAAATTATAACAATAAGTGTATGCAGGCGAATCCGTATTTTGGCAATATGATTCTTAAATGATACAACAGTACGTGATATTTGCCAGGCAAGCTTGGGGCAGATAATAGAACAAGACGTAAAACAAAATAAATATAGTTTAAATATTATAAACTACTGTACTATAGTTAATAAAGGGCAATGCTCGCCAAATGATTATTAAGTATACTTTGCAGCATTTGTGTGTAGCGTATCCTATCTATGCAAAAATCTTCTTATAGAGGTGCTAACAATGAAAGTTGTAACTACAGTATAAGAACTTGATGTGGTGCAATTATAATGCTAAAACAAAACACTTTCGCTATTATTGTGAATTCTCTTCATTTCTTCAATTCTCTTCATTACCTAGGCAGAAAGTGTCAAGACACTCTGCTCGTTCCGTCCGTTCTTCATAATCAAGCTTCGTGTGTCGTCAAGGCTCTGCTCGACTACATCACAACAGCATTTTATCTTTTTAGAGTTCCGTATCTTTTAAGGAAATAAGAACCCTAATAAGATCACTTTATTGTCCGTCGGTCTGTCTGTCTGTTAAGAGCCTTCATCTCAAGAACGCTTAGAGATATCGAGTTTAAATTCAAAATATATGCTTAGATCTACGGTCCCTTGATTTCCTGAAAAAATCATATTTTTTACATTTATTTGAAAAAAAAAAGATATGGCCGTTTATACCGCAAAAACGCGTATTTCGACACTATCAAGGGAATCAAAATTTAAAAACGAAGGGGTTGACCTAGAATTATGAAATTTGGGACCTTCCATCTACAGGTAGGACTAGTTCAGGGAAAAATCTGAAAATTACATATTTGTGGTTAAATCGTAAAAAAAATTGGGGGGTGATGGGGTGTTAAACTTGGCATTTAAGCCGCTAGTTCAATTGAGGGATCAGATGAAAGGGCTAAGCTAAGCTTGAATTTCAGTAATGGCTCTAATTTTTGTACCGAACCCTCGGTGAGCGAACCCGACTCGCACTTGTCCGGTATTTTTTTCATCTTCACGCTGTATTCCGCACAAAGCAGAGTAGGCAGAGGGAACCTAGCGATAAGACACTCCGTTCCCCACTTTATACCGAATTCTGGAGGCATCGAAGAAATGAAAACAATTAATATTACATTTCCTCGAGTGGGCATCGAACCCACAACCTGTCGCGTTTACAGTCACACGCATGTGCCCCTGCACCACGACTGGCCATTTTAATCTTAATATGACAATTTTCTATATATTTCAAAATCCTATAGCATCAGTGACGAATTACAATTTATCACACTTTTACTCCACACTGTGAGCTAAGAGGTCGATTCTGTCGTAACTTTCTTAAAGCGCTCTAAATCCGTACTTCCTGGTATAGTGACATACATGTATGTATATGACGTAATTGGAACGATTTGACTGCGATAGGTATGGGTTGGAATTCCACTTTGATGATTTAATGTATGATAAGTGTATAATAAAAGCAGTGTATAATTTTGAATGCAAATGGCAAAAATATTATTATTAATAACAGCATTAGGTATTTTGACAATTAATAAAATAAACTAAAAAGAGTCGTGGCGTAGGGGCACAAGTGTGCGACTGTAAAGTGCGTAAGATTGCGTATTCTATCCCCTTTTGGGGGAATGAAATATATTATATTCATTTCCTCGCTCTGGTAAATAGGCAAAACGCGGCGTTAAGTTTCGCCAGTCAACAAACACTCAATGCCTCGAGAATTTGGCAGAATGTGGGGTATGAAATATAGACTAACATTATAAAGCTTAGGTGTTTATTTAGTTCAACGCGCTATTTAAGTACGAACTGGTAATCATCGCATGTGTAAAAAAACCATATTAACTGCGTTACAACGTCGTTACCTTTACTTATACTTACACTACCCAATACCTCCTTAAATATATAATATCTATTAAATAATCTATTTTGGCAAGAGACCAGGGAATCTTATCAAAAAAATGTTTCCTCTACCTCTATAAAGCCCCTAATGGTCAAATGATGGATGAGTACAAAAAATAAAACTACCAGAAAATAATTTCGTAAATCACACCCCCAAAACGATATCTCGAAGTACATGAAATTAAAAACATGTATATAAACAAAATAAAATATGTATGCAGATCAAAAATAAAGAGTTATCTTAGCATGCAGCTGAGTAATAGTTCCTGTTTATTTTTAACAAAAGTTGATTCCTTCCTTGATGGGGATTTCAAGATTCCTCAGAATTTTTAGACTCTCTCTGTGTGCTCTGCTTCATGCGGGATTCAGCGTGTGTCAAAATTAAGTGACCAATTCTAGCCAGTGTTACTATATATAGTATAGACATTTCATCACCGGATCAAACATGACCTACATATTATATTGTCATGACATAATAACCGCGCGCGGATGCAGAACATTAACGATGCGCGTACGGACTGTGCATGTTAATCAATTTACTGTGCAAAAAATATTATAATAATTTAGAGGAGTTTATACTTTAAATATATGTATAGAACATAAAGTCTGATGATAGTGATGATGATGACGTTAATAATGAAGATGATGATTATAGAAAACCTGGCTAATATACACTTCGTTCTATACAACCTTCTAAGACAATAAACGATTGCAAAAAAAATTGACTAAATCTTGACCTGTTTCATAAAAAAAAAACGTCTAAACCCAGTGATAAATGGCCTAATAATTGCGTAACAAACACATAAAAGAATAAACAATCAAATTGAAATCCTTTTTGAAGTCGACTAAAATTACTATTAAGCCTAAACATATGTACAAGCAGACAAAACACAACATTTATCTTATAATATAGAGGGCATATAAGACCAACTAACAACTACCATTGTACGTAATGGAGCGTGCTTCCCTTCAAAGACACTAAGCTATCAAAAATACAATTATGAACATTATCACGTGGAGATAAGATTCAAATTCACACTTTAAAATACTTTATATACTAATTGCACATACATAGTAATACGGCTCTATTACAGTGGTATAAGATTCGATTTCCGTCAGAGACATTAACGGATATCATTACATAAAATACTTATATCGGCCACTTTCATTTTTACTTGCATTTACATACATGTATATATTGTTTGTTGATATCGTTTATAATACTTGCTTCTATTGACAAGGTTTTTTTTTTATTATTGATTTCTCACGTCGTTATAACCGCTTCATGTTTTTGCTCGCACAGTAGGGTAGGGAGACGAAACCTAGTGTTAAGAGTATTAAAACACTCCGTCACTCCGATTTTCGCGATTTTGCGTGTTGAGTGGCGGCACTCAACGCCGAGCTTTGTCTTGTTACCAAACTGAGGAAATTAAAATATGGTTTATTTTAATTCCCTCGTGTAAAAATTGCACCCAAAACCATAGCGTCTGTCTGGTTACTGTCAGAAACTGTCTAATTGTGCAATAACTTATTATTTATAGCACTAAATTTTATATTTATTGTTAAAAACATCTGACGAGTGAATCATGTAGCAGATTGTTAGACGCACCCACCATTCATGCGAACTATGTACGGTCGGCATACAAATCACAAAGATTATTTGGTTCCTCGGGAGTGTGATAATAACAGCTACAGAAATATTTTTAAATTTTCCTCTAAAAAAATACTAATCATTTAAAATATATCTATTATTACTCGATTTCAAGATTCAAAAGAATGTCAATTAAGATTCAGAAGAATTAAATATATGTTAATAATAATACAATGTTCATCTTAGTTATTTGCTTATTTTGAAAAATACGCAGCTTCACGCTTTTTCCCGCATAGCAGGTTAGGAAAAGGAAGCATATTGTTGAAATGTTCTGTCCACGCCAATTTACCAGACATTGCGTTTGTATGTTGCGTCAAAAACGCCGAATTTGTACCGCTGCAGGAAATGGAATAATTCAAATATAATCTCCAACCACTCCCACGAGTGAGAATCGAAGTCACAACCACGTAAATTACAATCCAATGCTCCTACTGCGCTATGACGGCCTCAATTTTTTTTTAAATTTTACAACAAATCAATTGGGTTAAATGACAAAATTTGAAAGAATGCCTACATTGGGTAAAAGATATACTTAATTGCTTATAGATATATATCAATATTATTGACATGTCTAGTACACATTAGCATTAATATTATATTATATTTAAAAAAACACATTAAAAGTATTTTATGCTCTTTCAAAGAATTTTTTTTGAAAATTCGAAAAACACTTAGTTTCAAGCATCGTAATTTCTGGTACAGTTTTGCACTTTTCGAGACTCCGTCTACCATTTATTTATTAACAAAAAATAATTTTAATACATTTATTAAATTAATCTCCTGATTTTTTTGTTTTGCCGACCGTACTTTTAATTGAATGTGACTCAAGTATCTGACAGCATTTAATGACATGAGATGAATTATACATAAAATGCATATTAATTGATTATTCATATTGGCGTACTGCTGACTGGATTTACAAAAATAACTTACATAGCATTTACTGTAGTGTATAAGTTCTAGTTATTATTATTACATTGGTTCATTCACTTGAGTACCGTCAAGATACTTTAAGGTATCTACTTACTTATTTTTATTTCAGATTAAAATTTTGTATAAGTTTTTAATTTGGGTAACTGAATTTGGATCAGCGTATAAAAAATAACCCTGGTATAAAAATCACTTGCAGTTATATGGCTATGCGCATATTATATTAAAATATATAACCAAGATGATAATTTGTAAGGTTTCATGTGCAATAAAGTGTTATTATTTTATATCTTAAACAAATTAAAAATCCAAAGACACTACTTGGTTTCTTGGCTACCCATATTTTTCGGATAAGTAAGTGGAATACTATAATTCTATCAATATACATAAAATCTCCATATATACGACCTTTCTATGTTGCCAATGTTGTCTGTTTGAACTCGATAATCTCAGGAACTATTGACTTGAATTGAATTTACTTTTGTGTTGCATAGTCCATTTATCGAGAACGACTAAAGGCTTTATTAAATCAAGTTAACCGTTTCTAGCTAGACCATTGTATCTGCGGTTTAAGTTACCCTGAACAATGAACACCGAATGTGTCATGCACAACTCCAGTTATTTCGAAGCTGCATCTAAAAGCTAATCTTATATACAAGTCACTACACTGTAAGCAAGAGTGACCCATCACTCCTCCTTTCTTCTAAAAAAAAAACAAAAATACATAAAAAAAACACTAAAAACTTACGCTTCACAGTACGGCAGCTTGCCGTAGCCCTTGTACGTCCTCATGTTGAGTGTCATTCCGCATTCCTGGCATTTGAAACAGCCTTTGTGCCACACCTGTAATTAAGCGACATGGGCGCGTTAGTCGTGACGTGCAATATGTTAAAATTTTCTCACTCAGATACTGTGTTTTAATTGAAAAAAAACTGTTGCAAGATTTTAGAAAATGTAAGTATAAAAAAAAGTTCTAGGCGCAGGTTAGAACGTTAGACCATCGTGTTTCTGGCTAGAGTAAGACAGAGATTGTAAATGTTATGAGTGTGAGTACGATCCCCACCCAGGGGAGGGTGAATTATTTTTATTTTCTCAATCTTGCACAAAATGCAGTGTCTTTAATTTGTGGGAAGATCTGAGTGTTTTGAGACTTATTTCAGATGCTGAAGATAATTTTCCTATTCTCATTTTGACGAAACATTTTCATTCACTTGCTCTTGCTCTGGTACAAAGCACGGCGTTGATATTCGCAACACAATATTCGTGATACCTATTTTTTTTTTATGGAAAAGGACAAGGCAAACGAGCGTTCGGGTCACCTGATGGTAAGTGACTACCGCCGCTCACGGCCCCGTGCAACACCAGAGGAGCTACAGGTGCGTCGCCGGCCTCTAAGGTAAAGGAATAGACGCGCTTTTACCTATATTGACCTATATCGTATAGCTAAAAAAAAAAGAAGAAAGAAAACGAATAATCGCAATACAAATAAAAAATACATAAGATAATCTACGTACGGGACAAGTAAGAATACTTTCTTACAAAATAATAGTCCAAAGCCATGGCCCAGTGTCCAAGATCAATTCAAACAGACAGACTAATGAGTGGTTCTGTAATATTACAGTATAATAAGGTCACGAGAATCCATTTTATGAGCAGAACAAAACACCTATACGATAAACACATACAGTGTATTTATGTAGTTATGTTTACATAAGTATTAATAAGTGAATATATTAAATATTAATACAAAAATATATTTTTACTGCAAGAAACAATATATTCACACACAAAAAAAAATATAATTATATGCTAGCGTTGTGGATTCTATCTCTACTCGGGGGGAATTATTTTCATTTCCTTGATCTGGTATAGCCAAAGTGAGGCGTTCAGTACCGCACTTCACTAGGCAATGTCTCAAATTCGGGTGGAAATTGAAAAACGGAGTGTCTACACAAGAGTGATAGCTACCCTATTCTATACTCCGCTCTTCGCTCCGTACCTCCTTATGATATATTGTCTATGGATTATAGAGAACATTTAAGGTTGCCTTATAAACGTAAAACAAAAATGAAGATATTCTTTCTTTTTTTTAGCTTCACGTTGTATCCCCCACATAGCAGGGTAGGCAGAGGTAAGATATAGACTGATCTTGATATGCCGTTTTCATTCACAAAATTATAATCTTCAATGAAAACGGCATCTTAAGACCGCTCTCAAGATCGATTTCAGAGTTTAGAACGGTTTCTAAATACAGTCTATGTAAACGAAGACGCGTGCGGGAACTAGTATGTGTATAAAGTGTTTTCGTAAACAGCCCAGTTGCAGTGGTCCAGTTCGCAGGCGCTAACAATATAATAATTAGGCAAGAACGTCTCACCACGAATGGAAAGTTACGAATGGATTGTAATGATGAAATCTTTTTGTTTGTAATTTAATTTAAATGAATAAGAAGATAAGTAGGCGAGATGGTTTTCGGTTCAAATTCGTTTTAACCTTCATATGACAACTTGTATTGGGGAACTGAAAGGAGACTAGGAAGTAATATCACACTGAAATTATTTCTTGCTATAAGCAAAATATAATAAATTTGTTAGAATTGTTTTTTAAAAAATATGCTTTTTTTATTAATCAAAAAATCATCTTCACGCTGTATCCCGCCGAGATACAGGCAGCAGGATAGACAGGGGGAACCTAGTGGTAAGACACTCCATTCCCCACATTCTGCCGAATTCTGGAGGCATTGCGTGTTGAGTGTCAGAACTCAACGCCGCGCTTACCCTCGACACCAGAGCGAAGAAATGGAAATAGAAATTTAAGTAAATATTTCATCTCCTCAAGTGGGGATCGAACCCACAACCAGTCGATTTTACAGTTACACTTCGTGCCGCTACGCCACGACTGGCCTCAAAATTAATAATATTTTTTTATGACGTACAAAATTTTTACTTCACCTACTACGAAACTCAACTATAACCACAAATCTATTCACATTGTTATATTATTTTTTTACTACGAAACATCAAAATAAACTAAATCTATAGAAATAACTAACAAGTGCGAGTAGGACTCGCCCACCGAGGGTTCCGTATCAATTTCGCGATTGTAAGTCAACACGAACGTGGTTTATCACATAAACTTAAGTTTGCGGACGTATGCATTTAATTTGTATGAAATGAACTAAAAATATAAGTTTGTGGTGATATTTTTCTGAAATATAATATGTAAGTTTTCTTCTTTGCCAAATTATATTTGTGATGAACGTGGTGCACGGAAAGTACTCTTTAACTTCTGATTACGCGGCGAAATTCATACATGGATATCTTTTGATTGCGTTCCAATTAGAAATTTAATAGTGTCTGTGTTCTAAGAGACTGTAAACTGTACCGTACTGATTGTACTTCGATATTTGACAATAATTTTAGCATAATACTTCTACCCAATCTTGACAATAATGGTTTTGGACGCACGCACAGATCAATAAAGTGATCATATAAAGGTTCCGTTTTCATTAAGACGTAGATGCGGAACCCTAAAACTATTACGAGTTTAACCTCTACACGGCCATAATTATAAACATTTCAGTTTTACAGTAGTTCCCTATAAACTGAGTGAGTCAAGAGTAAGAAATAGATTCGCCATATTACACACTTGAGTAAAACGAGTGCTGAATGAAGTAAACAGGATGTACATATGTACGTAGAACATTTTGTAATTGAGTGGTAAACAACTTTGTTGATAGGCTAATTGTTTGTTTTTTTTGGACTGGTCTCTACTTGCCGTGGAACCTAACGCCGCGTTATGCCTTATCAAAGAGACATAATGGATATACATACATGTAGTGTATAGGTACTAATTTATTTGAATTACTTTATGAAATATAGTATGCCAAAATATACCCTCCATATAAAAAAAGCAAATCAGAAAATACAATAAGAGTTGTAACTAGGGGTCGCAATCCGGGATCCCGGGATTCAAAAATCCCGGGATATCGGACCAAATATAGGTCTTAAAAATCCCGGTTTTAATTTTACAAAAAACCGGGATTTTCGATATTTTCGGACTTTAGAAAGTTAAAAGTTAGTTATTTGAATTAAAACATGCCTGCTATTAAATTCAGGCTTCTTTAAGATATACAATGGTATATAACATACATCGGCAAAAGTAAGCAATGAGTTTTCCTCAAAATTCGGAATTTTACGACATTAACCGAGTTTGACCGACCCGACTAACGAATGCACGAATACCGTATTTTCTCGTTGCGCATCGTTTTTGTGCGTCTTTGTTGCACGTCGTTATTGCATGCTGTTCTTGCCCGTCGATGTTCCAGTGTCATTATTGTTTTTCGTTAATATAGTTTAATATGATATATATGTTAAATAACTGTAACTAACTTCACGCTTTATCCCTAGCGGGGTAGTCAGCGAGAATGGACCGTTAAACGCTCCGTTTCTACGTACCTCTTTCGCCTCGTCCACTGTCATGAACCTCTTTATACATGTCCTTCGGGGGATCCTCATGCTTTTTACGTGACTTTCCTGCAGTATCTTTGATATTGTGTTTTCGAAGGTCAACCGAGGTCTCCCTCTCTCACTGCTCACTTTTCCATCATATTTTTTTTTGCCATTCTTTCATCACTCATTCGTTCGACGTGCCCAAAACAGCTTAGCACGTTCTTCTTCATTCTCACCGTGACATCCTCGCTAGTACCTGCCATTCTGTGTACCTCTTCACTGTGGATTCTATCAGCTAAGCTGACTCTGCATATCCTACGAAGAGATCGCATCTCCACGGCATTCATCTTTCTTTCATTCTTCTTCTGTAATACCCACGTTTCGCTGTCGTATAACAGAGTCGGTCGCAAAACTGCA
>DWQW01010475.1:0-12115 GCA_018249695.1 Heliconius erato demophoon
TACAACATTAATATTTGAGAGATTATATCTTTTGACTTCTTTGTAATCGAGTTTTTAAAAACATTAAGAATAAAAAGGGTAATTTTAATAATTAATATGACTACAGAGTTCATTGTACTGCTTAAAATAAAAAAAAAATAGCTAGGGATAAAACGCTAATTGCATTATTTAAGGCCGTCGTCGCACAGTGGCTTAAGCGTCTGTAAATGCGACGTATATTGTAGGTGGATTATTTATAAATATTTTCATTTCTTTGCTCAGGTAATATAGCAAAACGCGGCTCTGATATCGGGATACAGCGTGAAGCTGAAAAAATTGTTTTAATATTTTAAATAACGATATACATAAATTTCTGATAATCTAATATGTCTTATATATACTGCCAAAGCTAAAAAATACAGTAGTATAATTTGACATTTGTGAGCAAGACAACGTTTCGTTTTGCAGCTATGACCAAAATAAAACGCATTAACTAAATCCGAGTATAAGAGCTTATACTATGAAAGAGGTGGCACTTCGTTCTCTCTTGCTAAAAAAAAACGTGGGGAAAACGCAAAGAGACTTATCATTTATTATTCTCTCTCTCATTCAGAAACATTTAGCAAACAACATAATCGCAACAATAAGCATTTATCTATTGAATTACTCAAATATTAACATAACAGATTGGTATTTGACAAGTTTGGTTGATTTGTGTCGAATTTAATGTAATATTACCCCTGAGGTAAACAATTCTGTGTTATTATAGATAAATATTAACATGTATTCCGGCTACCCCGCCAGGGATAAAGCGAAGAGACTTATCACTTAGTTTTCTCTCTTTAATTTTAAAAAATTGTAGAAGCAACATAATCGTAATAATAAACGTTTTCGTAATAATACTTGCTTTTATAAATATTAACATGTATTGAAGTAATGATATTATAGCCTGTACCATGAATAGCCTCTATGCATTAGTTTGCACGTGTTTTATTGCCTTTCAAAAATATATATGAATTTAGATTTTATGTTATATTTGTATAAACCATCAGTTTAATGTCTTCAATTTCCCCAAAGCAGGGAATACAAAAAAAAAACTTAAAACTAACAAACTCTGTAAAAACTAATAGCTATAAGTTTATTCTTTTCTTTCCACCTAGCAAAAGTTGTAATACCTATCTTACTTTGCAAACTTGTAACTCTATATAATCTTTTTATAAAAAATCTTTTGATAAAATTTACTATAATCTTTGTTTAATTTAAAATTCATATATAAATACTTACGAGATTACTTCTTCATGAAGACCAGTATAAAACTACAAATAATACACGTTTAACAACAATTTCTACTGAACTTATCTTTACTACCGAATCAATTTCATATGTGGGCTTAATAAAAAAGTCTCTATCCAAAATGTCACATTCTTAATAACTTTTCAATATCCCTTACATTAATCATTCAAAATTGAACTTTATTACAAAGGATTAAGACATATAAAGTCACTTTGGCTCGATGGTTAAACAAATATAGACTCTATATTTAGAGAATAAAGTTTAAGATTATATATCTAAAATTCAAGGCCAATTTGCAGGTGTTTGAAACCAAGGGGTATGTTAATCAGGTGATAAATATAGGTGATACTTTCTTTGAAACAGGGTACAGATTTACGATTTTGGGACTCTGCTTTTGAGATAAACGGAAAAATGGTTATTCTGTTTTTTATCTCTGTAATGAGGTATACAAGCATTTAAACATAATTTAGGTTGTTCCGTTATAGTTTTATTATTGAAAATGTTGTTTGTTTTAGCTTCACGCTCTATCTCGCATATAGCAGGGTAAGCAGAGGGCCTAGTATATAGACACTCCGTTCTCATTAAGACATTTCCGTCTGCACTTTCCGCCGAATTCTGGAGATATTGCGTTTTGAGTAACGGAACTCAACGACGCGCTTTGCCTCGTTACCACAGCGAGGAAATGAAAATATTAAATTATGCATCGAGTGGGAATCGAACCCACAACCTGTTGTGTCCACAGTCGCACGCTCTCCACGCACCACGATTAGTTTCAAAATTTCTATTCTCTTGAGAAATTACATAAAATATTTTATAGTGACTTCTAATAATGTACAGACGTTTTGCGTATGAACAACAAAACAAATCAAATCAAAACTCACAAATGTATAAGCCGCCAAATATTATTATTTAAACATAAAGTTTCAAAATGGCAAAAAATAAAAACTTGAAGAAAAAATATATTGCTATTACACAAACTGGTAACATTCGTTACTTGGGTTACTTGGAAAGCTCAATGGACTTAAAGGTTTATTCCACTAAACAGAAAACGAAAATTTCTTTTGCCTGTTTGATGTTGTTTCGATGAAATTATTATTACCTCATTACTCTGAAGACAACAATTATTAAAAGAACTGAAAAGAAAGTACGGCATTTTTAAAATTATTTTTGTCTGTAGCCATAATGCAAAGAGCAAAAGGAAAATTAAAAAAATATTTACAGCATATCTTGAAGTTATTGAATCAGATAAGATTCAATCTCCACAAAAGGAATTAGTTATTACCACTTCGCCACTCTAGCAAGACAAAGTGCGTCGTTGAGTTCCTCCACTTTACCAGCTTTATGTCTAAAATTGAGATATTATGTCTCAATTTCAGATATAAAGCAGAGAACGGAGAGTTTTAATACTTGATTATTTTTACCTATCCTCCTACAAACGATATAGAGCATGAAACTGTAACAAATAACCTCCCGAACTACGAACATCCCGCTAGCTCATATGCCCTGAATCCACCACGACCGACAAGGAGTCAGTTTCAAAACAGCATATTTGGTTATGAATGAGCATCTCGTGATTTTATCAAGCAGGTACTAACGTTTTCGTGTATTTGCATAGCTTTTAACATGTAGCGCAGAAGTGCCTCTTCACTTCAATGTGTTTGTGTGCAAATTGTGTTTGTGTATCTTTCGCTTTTCAGCTAAATACAAAAGGTTGCCGTGTTTTCTTCTTATGTGACGTGCCAGAATATCTAGGTAGGAATTTTATTAGGAAAATAGTTTAGAAAGGTAAAATAAACTTTTTTTTTCAGCTTAACGCCGTATCTCGATTATAGTAAAGTAGGCGGAGGGAATCTGTTAAGGTACTCTGTTCTTCAAACATCGTCCAACTGTGGAGATATTGCGTGTTAAATTGTCCGCGTTCCGCTAACGCTATATCTATCCATTAAGGGAAAATGAAAATAATTCGTTCCAACGAGTACAAATCGAACCCACAACCATCCCGTTCACCAGACGTTCTCCCACTGCGCTACTATAATCAAAAAAAATCCTTCCACCAATTTATCAAAAACGAAACGCCACAACCATACATACACACATTTAATAAAGGTATTTTCCATCTTCCATTCCAATTACCGTAATGTTTTGTTCCGCGCCAACGGGTATATCAATAACATGCGTTGTTTCCGAAATTCGCTCGCTAATTTGGTATGAAGTGATTATCCTGCTACACGTTTTTTGTGAAGTTCTATAGAACAGCCATTATGTTATAATGAGATAACGTAAACACGTAATTGCGTGTACTGTTACGATGTGCAATATTTGGATATTGTATTTAATTAATATAATGATTTACATATATTTAATATTTATTTAATGATTATTTACATATTTTTGTTGCATGCATGCATTGCATGTTAAGTGGCGAGACTTAACGCATCTTCAAAACCGGGAAAACCTGCAGTGAAGATCAAACTTACAACGAATAGTTTTAGGTTTGATCCTCAGTCGGTGACACGATTTTGTATGTCCGCAACGTTTTAAATAAGACAAATATTTGAGTTTTGCTAATACTAAATTGGCATTATTTTTTCCTTTATTTCAGACAAACTGGTTAAACTGGCGAAATTTAAGGTAAAAAATGTGAATGTGATGATGACATTATGAATAATACAACTTGAAAATAAATATTATTCTATTTTAAATTATACTAACTAGCTCACAACTACGAACTACGAATTAGAATATTAAAAAAATAATACCACTCGAAAGTACTAAAACCAAGCAAGTACAAGAGAATACAAAGATACGTAAATTAGAATAATTCTTTAAAAGAACTATTCGTACGTCGCCGGCTATTTTAAGTGTTACCGCAAGCAATTGTAAGCTTTAAAATCGAAGCTTAAAGTTCAAAATGCAATAGCGGCTTAGAAACATAAAGAAAATTTACAACTACCCTCATAAGTGAAATGTCTTAACCGCATGAAGTATGGGGTCAATCTTTATTCATATGGGTTTCAGGCCAGAGCGTACGTACATTTTCAACTGAATTATTTGTCTAAATAATATTTATGGGCTGCACTATTCAAATGAACGGAACGTGTTGTATTTTGTGGATAAAAGCGTTCGATTCACGGAAATGGTCAATGACCAATAACTTTTGCAGTACAGCATATACAAATAGAATAGAGTTATTTATTTATTTATCTATCTATTTTAGTTATTTGGTTTAGCAATAGTTGTTACAACAAAAATATATAACAACGCAAACTTAGCAGTATGTGTACAATCATATTTAAGGTAAACATTGCAAGTAAAAAAATATAATTGTTTATAATATGAAATAAAAATATAAACGTCAGAGAAAGCTAAAGTATAAATTTGATTATTTGATGAAATGATCTTTTATAGACCAGAATTAATGGAATCATTCTAATTTAAAGAATTACCATTTAGAATGATGCCTTTAATTATGGTCTATAACAGATCATTTCATCATCTCATTCAGACCATTGGTAATATATCTCTTCGTTTACCGCGCTGTGTGTCAGAGTCGAATTTTATAACATACAATGTTCTTCATGGCACAGCTCGATAGGATTCAGTGATATAAATAATATGCATGTATATTCAATTTCATTTTAATCTTTACTTTGTATAAAAAAAATCATTTAGCAGATATGTACGAAGAACTTTGCTACGCTTATTGTCCTTTACATGATAGATAATAATTTAAATATTACACAAATACTTAATAGTTATTAAATAATTCTCCGCTACTTCGAATAAAAAAAACGAAAAATAAAGACACTATAAAAATTTCCTAAGCAACGAAACAAAAATTTCAACCAGAACGATAACTTACTTTACCATAAAGGTAATAATAAAAAAAGACCGGCAAATATATAAACGTAAGCTATATTTAGACGCCATTCAAAATTACAGGGCAAGGTGTACTTTGAATGAACATTTTTCGTAGAACCTTTGTGCCCAACCGAGCGGCAACAAAGAATTCCTTACTTTGGGTACGGAACTGTTATCTATAAGCTTATTCATATAAAAAAATACAAATAAAGAGACTCCAAGGGATCCAGCCCTTTACATAATATAACTTTTAAAATATTATTTAAATGTATGCACAATGATTGTTAACGCAAATCCAACTTATTTTGTTGATATTTATAATTATTGCTGTTCGATTTGGTTTCGACAAGCAATCTTTGCAAATAATACACCCTCCTGTTACTGAGTAACTGACAGACAATTTGAAACGCTGAAATTTGGTATGTAAGATTCCTTGGAGGCCAGTCGCCAATCGCCAGCCAGGCACGGGGGCACAAGCTTATGGCAGTAGTGAACGTGACAGGTTGTGGGTTTGTGGAAATGAAATATTCAAAGTTTTAATTTTTTCTGGTGTCGAGACAACAGACAACGGTGTTGCAAGTTCTGCCACTCAACACACAATGTGAGAAGTGGAATGTCTAAACACTAGGTTCCCTCTGCTTATTCTGCTACATGCGGGATACAGCGTAAAATTGATAAAAAAAGTTCCTTTGTGCGCAACACTAAAATAGGATTTTTCAAAATTCTTAGGGAAAAAGTGGATATTACATTTAACATTTCGCATAAACAAAATTTGGGACAGCCACTAGTAATATGTTTCTTTAATAAATTATTTCTGCTTATTTTAGAGAAAAGCTACAAAATCATGAAAAAAAACATATAAAAAAACATATCATATACAATATACGACAGTTTGCTTTTAACAGTAACAGCTATTCGCATTTTTTTATCTTTTTAAATACATTTGACAGTTCTGGTTATGAAAGTAAAAAAAAATGACCACTGACACCATATGAAAATATTAGCTCATATTTCAAATCTATATTTTGCTAGGACAATTTTTTACAGTTTGTTCAGCGTACAAATAATATATTTTTAGAGACAGAGGATATAAAAATTATTTAATTCTTTTTTCGCATAAAATTCGAGACATTACGTATTGAGTGGCGGAATTGTGTACTTTTTAACAGAATGAATAGCTAAAAAAATATAATTTATTTCTCCGAATGCGGAACAAACTTACAACCATTGTGTTCAGTTTCCAAAAAATAAGATATTTCACTATCATTATGCCAACTCACTATATTCTTAAATAAAAACTCTTTAAAATAACTTATTTAGGAGTTAACGTATAGTTAATTAATAAAAATAAAATTTATTCGAATCAATTCTCTTAGAATATATATGTTATATTTCGATAACACGAACCCATACAACTAATTGAACAAATGAAAATCTATTACTCCATAGACTTCCAAAAATGGCTCTCCATACAAAAGTACAATACATACATACATTCAATAAATCATCAGTAGGTACATCGCATACGTTGTGCTATGACGCAATGCAAAAGTGAAAGGAGATCGACCTATGACCTCAGCCTTTGGTTAAAATAACTCAACGAAGTATTGAATTCTTATATGATGAGCGTGTACAAATCATCTGTTTACTATTAAGTAATAATAAAATATTATATCTCTCTGTTTATCCTGTTAGTAATTCAGGTGAAGCAAATATAAAGCGTTGTGACGCAGTGTGCGACAGCGTCTGATTTTTATTCGATCTTCCTTAAAGGGAATAAATATATTTTTTTTATTATAAGAATATAAATAAATTATTTACATTTTCTCGGTCTTGTAAGCAAAATGCGGATAACTAAATATTTGAAAAAATCGATAGAATGTAGTGATAAGAGTTCAAAGTTGTTGTTTCAAAGTCCACACTGTCTGTTAAATTTGAAACTTGAAGCTGTAAAAGTAATGTCCAAAAATTCTTAAAATAATGATAAATCACTCTGCTCTCCCCTTTAAACTTTTTATTTTTATGAAGCAAAGGTGTCTTTTAATAAAAGTATGTGTAACATTTCTTTAACAAATTATTCATTACACTCTCAGAATAAATGATCAAATCTATCTAAGTTCGAAGCACAATATCGCAATTGTACGTCACAGATCTAATAAGAAAAGCTTTGTTTTTCAAAAGGTAAGGCACAATCAGGATGTTAATCGATGATTAACATAAAGTGAGTGCCCTAATTATGATGAAATTAAATGTTAAGAGACCTATGGCTCAATGGCAATGATCTATTTAGTTTTCAATTTACTTAAGGGTTGTAAGATTATAGAATACAAAAAATGCACACGTAAAACGCTAGCACGCTGTATCCCGCATGTAGCAGAATAGGCAGAGAGACCTACTGTTAAGATACTCCCCGCCGTAATTTCAACATATTACGTAGGTATTGTGTGGTAAATTCCATCGTCCATCATCATCATTCTACTTTTTCCTATATTAAAATAAATTTTAAACCAATTTCAAAATCTCCAAACTGAATAAGCTTTACAGATTATCTAATATCGACAACGCCTCGCAATATAGAGTCAAAAGAGAACAAAGTGATGGATAGTTGAGGTATTTCAATTTAATAACCGAAGCTAGTGGGATATGAACCTAGGACAAAGCCGTTGCTTTGCCATCCGATGCACGTACATCATTTTAAATAAGTCAGTCATTTACTAAATGTGGATGTGGTAATTTTGGAAATATTAGGCACATATATAATTACATATACATATGTATCTGACACTTTTTCCTAAGCGTGGAATAACACTTTAAAAATGTTTAAAATATAATATATTTTTAATTTTGTAAGTTATTAAGAACTATTAAAATATGTCATACAGTAAATAAACAAAAATATTCTTTATAAATATTAATGTTTATTAGTTTAACACCGCACTTCGTAAATGTACCTATATAGTATCTGAATATAAATTATATAATTAATGAACAGCCTTCAAGTTACAGCCCCTTTATAATTAAATAATAATAAACTTTTAAACCACTAAAGCCAAAAAAAGATTGCCACATCCAAATTTCTACACTTTAGGAGATTTTCTAAAGGGGATGAAAAACCTTTGTAGTGGTATTATTCGTTATCATGTGATGTCATACTCTCATAATCAAGGACTTTACTTTGATATTTTGTGAGATTTTCATTTTTAAACCTCTATATAAAGTCTACATCTGGTGAAACAATGACACATTTGCATATTTTTAAAATATTACAAAAAATAGCACAATCTAAATTTATATATAGTCTTCCTATATATATTGACTTATTATAATAGGATTCTTTTTAAAAATTACGTCTTTGTTGCATCAAACAAATAAAAAAATATGTAATATCAGTGAAAACAAATTCAAAGTCCAAATAAATATCAGCTACATGCTGTACCACGCACGCAACAGAGTAGGCAGAGGAAATCTAGTGTTAAGACACTCAGTACCCCATTTTCCATCGAATTCTATACATTTCATAGTTCCGATACATATATAATAGACTGAGATCCCATCAGCCCCAGACTTACATCATTTTAGCAAAGGTGAAATTTTAACGATTAATACCTCACTTTCAAGTTACTCCGTACTGTCTTAACTACATATTAGACTAATAGTCCTCAAAATTTCAGCTTTGCTAAAATGACGTTAGTCCGGAGGCCTTGGGATCTGGGCTATAAGCATCTCCTAAGATCCAGTAATATATTATAGAATATAACAGAAATTGAAACTCAGTTGGAAACTTTAGCGTGCTCTATATCGACCCTGAGGTATAATTGCCTAATTGTATATGGCTTTGATTGATTACCATTATTAGTTCATTTTGTGTTAGGTTATTAACGATATTTACAATGTACGTGTTGAGAGAAAGGCGTATTTAAATTTTCTTTGAGAACGATACTTATAAGAAAATTATGTATTACTAGGCGTTGCCTGCGGCTTCGCCTTAGAAGCGTCTAACAGTTGTTATGATACAGAATATTCTAAGTATCCAAGGTACTCAGACCGCAGGTACAGTGGTTGCATTGAATCGATTAAGGTAATGTAAGCCTTTCTCGATAAATGTATTGTCCAAAACAAAAAATATTTGAACCAATAATTCTGACATTAGCGTATTTAAACAAAAAATCCTTTTTTCATCTACATGTTCATCTTATAAAGCTGTAGTTGAGGATGATCTATACTAGTAGCCAACTGCGACTTTCTTTGATTAATTATAGTATTAATTATGTTTAAATATAAGAAATGTATGCCACGACTGGCTTTAATTACTCGAGGAAAACTAATTGAAATACTAGGTACTACGACGGCCTCAAATAGTTGTAAATCAAATTTAGTTCAGTCAAAAATTATATTAGTTAAAATTTAAAAAATAACTTCAAACCTCCATACTTTTAATGAATGGCTCATCCAAACTGCATACATTGCCTAATTATAAGAAAGTTAAACCAAGCCAAGGATATTTGTAATCGATTATGTATCTACAAAACAGACAAGCATTGTTCACTTTGGTACGATACCATCTATACCGTAACGAATATTGTTTAAAAAGGTCATCTGCATTAGGCGACGCCCGTGGAGAACTTGAGTGGAATGATTGAGAAATAATTGAAGACAGGAGGTTATGTGTCAAATTTTCTAATTTTAGACGCAGTTTTACCATAAAGAAATAAGCCAAATTTATAACATTAAAACTGTTTTCTGTTTTAACTGTTTTAAAAGCAAATTTTGATTTAACTTTTACTCAAAAGAAAAAAAGCCTTTGCTCAGTTTCGTTTAAAAAAAATAGAATTAATAGGTACCAATATTGTACGTTGTGTTATTAAATATCTTTTTCAATAAAAAAAATATAATAGATGTATTCTAAGTCCAGAATATTATGAAGACACTGTACTGCGCATTGTGGTTTTCATCACAAGAACATGAGAAATCCATGGAAATTGATGGTATCATCCATTTCATCCACTTAGGTGTCCATCGCGCTGCAGAGTGAGGATTTCAGAACAGTGCCTGAAACTTGCGCTTCAAGTGTATGTGATTTAAGGGACGCGCACCTTTGAAATGTAGAATAACGATGGCTTCCAATGTCCTAGCAATCTTTACGTAACCAAATTAGAAATAAATAAATCAGCTTCACGCTGTATCCCGCACACTAAAGGGTAGACAGAGGGAACCTAGTGTTAAGACACTCCATTCCCTACTTTCTGCCTAATTCTGGAGGCATTGCGTGTTGAGTGGCAGAGCTCAACGCCGCGCTTGTCCTCGACACCAGAGAAAAGAAATGATAATATAAATTTAAGTAAATATTTCATATTTCATTGAGGCCAGTCGTGGCCAAGCCACGACTGGCCTCAATGAATCTACTATTACTCCTTGAAATATATTCCAAAATCACAATCTACATATTTTTACGATTTCAGTTAAATATTATTTAAGTTCCACTATAAAATACTGAATAATACCATATCTCATATAAAAATTGCAAATCTAGCTGAAACGTCAGCTGTAATAAAAACAGGACAAGCTAAGAAGAAGCCGCACAGCTTGTCAGATAATAAAACTGTGGGAAAGTTAAAGTTTTAAGTACTTTAGTAGAAACTTCTTAGAAAATAATAAAGTATTTTTCGTCTAAGCAGGAGACTGAATTTTTATATCGATATAACTGTTTCGTGTGATAATCAGACCAGCAATAACAGCATGTACCAATCTGATTTCTTAATTATCCCAAGAAGGCTTTATTTGTAAGTTTCGAAGGTTTTAGGCTAGGTAAAACTTTGTAAAAGTATCATTCACATATTAAAGAAAAGAAGGATGTTTAGAAATGTACAGTATGGACTTAAGAAATTAAGTTCCATAGGAAAGAAAAATACTTATTTAGAAGACGAATAAAAATTTGAACGTAGCGGGCTTTCCTAAGTGTGGAATCACACTTTAAATATGTTAAAAATTCAAAGTTCCATAGGGGTTTGAGTCCCGCTAGAAAAATCGTTAATATATTTTTAATTATTCTTTATTCGAATATTTTTACCAACAACATTAAGTTTAAATCCAAATCAATAAAATCTTAAACCTCTTCTAGTCTCTATAATATCTACTATATTATTATAAAGCTGAAGAGTTTGTTTTGTTGAATGCACTAATCTCCAGAAGTACTGATTATGATTGAAAAAAATCTTATGTAGTTCATTTGTCGAGGAAGACTATATAAGAAAAGCAGGCTATAAGGAAGGAAAGAAGAAGGAAAGGAAGATCTTATTATGTGACGTAGATAATTTCGATGTAACCCATCATATCTACTACCCATCATACTTCTTCTTTGGATTCTTAAAATATGTAATGTCTCATATAAGCAACCTTCAGTTATTATCATTTGACAACACGGACAAAGCCACAGGCAAAAGCTAATTTAATAAAGAACACTAAAAGAAACTTAAAACTACAAGTACCTAGTTAGTACTTGTAATTTTACGTTTCTCTCTAAAGTAAAAATTTCTTAGAAAACAATAAAATATTACACTCACATTTCGATGACTAAGAAATAAGTGGTCACACAGTCATACATACAATATGGGGATTTCGCCAAATCTATTAACTTATTCAAACAATGACTGTTTAAAACATGAGTGCATTTGTAATACCACAAGAAACCGGTGAGTAATTTTAAATAATGAAAGTTATTTTACCTATAGTTCAGTCGTCGAGCTACAATAAATAACAATAGTAACAGAAAAAATGTGATGTTAAGACACTGTATTCTCTAGTTTCCGCGCTTTGTCTTGATATGGAGAAAGAAAAGTAATTAATTCCCACTAGTGGGAATCGAACCCACAACTGACGCCTTAACTTAGCGCTCTATATTTTATCCGTGTAGGTAAATGTTATGTTATACCTTTTAAATATATGTTTTATAGAAAAATACAACAAAATATGTTCTATTACAGTA
>DWQW01010476.1:0-12115 GCA_018249695.1 Heliconius erato demophoon
TTTATTAATATTTTACTATGGTTACGTTTACTTATATTTTTTTATTTAAATTAGTTACATATTTTCACAAACAATTTCCTAAATATATCTATAAGCATTCGTAAAGTTTAAGCGGGCGAAGCCGCGTTCGGGTCCGCTAGTTTAAAATAAATCAGCGTCACGCTATATCCCGTACACAGCAGGGTAGACAGAGGGAAACTAGTGTTAAGACACTCTGTTATCCACTTTCCGCCGAATTCTGGAGGCATTGCGTGTTGAGTGGCGGAACCCAACGCCGCGCTTTGCCTCGACTTTTTTAATTTATAGATATTTTAAAACTTACAAGTTGCTTTTTGTAAGGTTACGCGTTATCGCAATTGGGTTTTGTGATCGAACTGATTTATTATCTGTTTAAACCTGAGGATTTTTTTCAACTTAACTGTTTATCCTCATAGCTAGGTAGACAGAGAGAACCGACTCTCAGAACACTTCGTTCTCCGCCTCACGGCAGCTTCAATCTTAAAGAAATATAGTTTGAATATGTACTTAGGTACCTGTATATTTTAATAAAAGAGATTTTTAATAATATCATTTAATTTAGAATAAAATTAAGACAATTTATTCATATTGTTTTTGAAACTATTATATTTTCTGAAAATTTATAAAAAAATTAAATATATTGCTACTCCAAAACACCGGTTTCGATATTAACGGCCCATTTACCTATATCATTTACTTTTTCCTATAGTTTATTTTATTCGTTTGTTAAGAACGTTATAACGCAGTAGGGCAGCGTCTGGTTTCAATCACGATGGTTGTGGATTCGACCCTCAATCGGGGAATTAATTATTTTCATTGATCTACTCTTGTAAACAAAGCGCGGCGTTGAATTCCGCTACTCAACACGGAATATCTAGAAAATCGAGCAGAAAACTAATTCTTTGCTCGATTAGGAGCACTAGGTTACCTCCATCTAAACTAAAAGGCTATTTACATAAATTGAAAAAAAACATTTTTTTTATCTATTTTGTCCTCTGTTCAAGATGTCGCTATTTTATAATACTAAATTTCTAGCAAAATATAAATCAAAGATTAATTGTATAATTTTCAACATTTTTAATGAAATTCTAAACTTAGGAAAGAAAAATACTTATTAAGAAAATGTATAAGAATTTGACAGTAGCAGTATTTTATTAACCCGCGCCTCTTTGGGCTTGGCCTCTTGAACGGTTTTCAAAGAAGGCGCGGGCTTATATTCCGCTACGTTCCAATTTTTATACGTTTTCTTAATAAATATTTTTTTAACTGTATTATTTTCCTATTTAAAATTTTAAAAAATCTTTAAAAATTGAAAAGATTTAAAAATATTGAAATTCCATCCCGGGACAATTACCCTCCATTAATTAATACTGTCGTAAGTAATGACGGTAACTACATTAGCCAATGTGAGATGACTCAAGGCTGACGTACGTACGATATGAACAATCATAAACTGAAGTTTACTAAGAATAACTTAAAATATCAATAAAGTTTTAATATTAAGTTTTAATTTTTATAAAAATAATATATAGGTATATACACAGCTATATTATTATATAGATAAATGTTTTATTGATATTTTATCTATATATTAAGACTAAGATTGTTGAGTGGGTCAGCTATTGAGTTTGAACGCGATGGTTGTGGGTTCGATACCCATTCGTGGGAAAGAATAATTCTTATTTTCAGGCTATGCTAAGACATGATGTGATATTGAACTTCGCCAATCAAAAGCAATCTCTTGGTTTCGAGTAGAGAGTGGAAAACGTAGTGTCTTGACACGTCTTTTCTATCAACCTTGCTTGCTATGTGGGAAAATTGTGGAGCTGTCTATAAATTATTTAAAAACAAATATACAATATTGTATAAAACACATAGCAAAAGTTGTATGACAAAAGTTTATAACATTAAATTATGAAAACGAAAACCAAAAGCCTTCAAACTAATGTTTTAAATACGTTTCTATATGATATTATGATCATAAAAAAGTGTGTTTATCTGTCTGTTTTTTTATGGTTAAACAATTGACAATTTTAAAAAAGTTTTAATATTGAGTTTTAATTTTTTTTTAAAATAATATACATACACAACATTTTTATAATATGTTTTCTCAAATACATCTCGAATAGCTTTAATAAGTTAAATCTGAAAGCTGTGTTAAGTTTCGCCATTCAACACGTAATATTTCAAAAATGGTTTCGAAAGTAGGGAACAGAGTTTCTTAACGCTAGGTTCCCTCTACTTACACTGCTAAATGCGGGATACGATAAGCTATTACTTTTATACTACATTAATAATTTTTTTATCATAAATTCGTTTAGCGGGATAGATAGAGAAAACGTAGAGTTAAGACACTCTTTCTAAATAAAAAGAAACCGTATCGACATCAACAAAATACAAAAAGGCGGTTTATTATCGAACAAAAATGCAGGGTAGCTCTAGTTAACGATATACCGGTAGTAGCATTCAGTCTGTGAAGTTAAATTTCCTTTTCGAAGGACGGGGGTTGATTTATCATTACAACGATTAAGTTAGTAACAGAGTTAGGTGTCAAGGCTACACTCGGTCAGGGCACGGTGGTGCTGGGAAAGTTAATATAGCAAAACTATCCTTATATATATATACATTTATAAAAGCCTTATTGTAAAATGACATGTGATTTTAATTTTGTTTAATTTTCTTATATGAATAATTTCAAAAAAATTGATAGTCACATTAATATTTATACACTTCGTGGACCACTTCGTATCTATCACCTCTAATGATAGTGGCCTATATGTAGATTTTAATTACGCGGCCAATTTCATAAAAAATACAACAAAAACGATGTATAAATGCATGTATATTTTGA
Source organism: Heliconius erato demophoon (assembly GCA_018249695.1). Lineage (NCBI taxonomy): Eukaryota > Metazoa > Arthropoda > Insecta > Lepidoptera > Nymphalidae > Heliconius > Heliconius erato. Next base: position 2,870 of record DWQW01010476.1, read on the forward strand.
TCGCGGTGACTTAAGGCCATAATACGGCCTAAGGCCTTCATAAAATCTATGAATGAAAACGACATCTCAAGATCGATCTCAAACATGATGGCGGTTTATTAATATGGGCCTTAGAAGTTCGATTTTGAAAATTTCAAATTAATTTCGACTTGATACCTCCACGCGATATCAAATCGAAGATCAAAGTGATCCTATAAGGTTTCATTTGTATCAAATATTTAAATATCACATGTCCGACATGGCTGACCTAACCTAAACACTAGAACCTAATCTCTGTAAGCATTAGTTAAACAAAGCGGTTCAGGAGATAAGGCGTGGTCGTTTGGCAACAGCAAGACGCTTCCGATGTGATATCGAGACGTTTAGATCTTTGGCTTATAGATACTGGTATGTTGAATATTTCATCGTTATTGTATGTTCGTATCTTATGATATATTTGTTATAATATTATATAACTTAGAAATATTGAAATGTTTTTTATCAGGACCGGCTCATTACCACCCCCGGCATTTAATGCCGGTGTTAAGTAGTGGCTTTATGCCACTGCGTTTCGCATCATGTAATGTCGGGCTCCGGCGCCCAACCCAACTTACAGGCAGGCAACGCACCTGCAGCTCCTCTGGTGTTGCACGGGGTCGTGGGCGGCGGTAATCACTTACCATCAGGTGACCCGAACGCTCGTTTGCCTTGTCTTTTCCATAAAAAAAAATGCGAAGTAGGTACAGCTTAAAAAACTTGATAAACTCAGGCGTATGCGTTAATTTTGTATGAAATAAATTTCAAATATAAGGTTGAAATCGTTTTTTCTGTAATATAAAATAAATTATCGAGTTTCGTTATTTTCTTACCACTTGCCACGTTTCATAATTGTAGGTCAACGGAATCCAGCCAGTTTTGATCACGCGATGAATAAAATTGACAAACGGACTACGGTCCACCGGAAGTATCCTGTAGGTTTTGATTACGCAGCGAATTTTCTACAAAATTGCAGCAAAAACGACGCATAAATACTCGATTGACGGATTGATTCCATTGACTTAGAGCTAAGTTAATTTTTTCTGTGCTCCAAGGGATAATAGAGATATGTTATTAATTACAGCTCGATGCCTCCACATAATTTGTGTGATATACAGACAGACGGACAACAAAGTGATTCATAAGGATTCCGAGTTTATCTTTTGTGATCTGGAACCCAAAAAAATTTTAAAAATGCTAACGTTATTATATATTTTGTGTGAAAAATATAAAGTTATGATAAAGATTTTAAATATAAAATTTTAAAATTCATTTATAGATTTTTAGTTAGACTTTAAAGGCTATATATAAAATAATATGTAACCTGAAGTTGTTCTTAATAGTACTAATAAAACATTGCATTAGAGAACAGATGATATTTTGTATGAGCGCAAAACAGAGCTATATAGTTTAATAAAAACGAGGTAAACGCCCGCACAAAGCTAAGTGAAACCGCATTCGCTATGACCGCTGGCTTTATGGAATAAATACAAATATTTAATTATTTCGGCCAGTCGTGGCGCAGTGGCATAAAGTGTGATTGTAAAACTGACTGGTTGTGGGTTCGATCCCCACTCGAGGAGATGATATATTTATTTAAACTTATATTTCTATTTCTCCGCTCTGGTGTGGAGGCAAAGCACGACGTTGAGTTCTGCCACTCAACACGCAATGCCTTCAGAATTCGGCAGAAAGTGTCTTAACACTATGTTTCTTCTGCCTACCCTGCGGCCTGCTGTGTGCGGGATACAGCGTGGAGCTGTTTTTTTATTTAATTACATTTTTTATTTAAATACTACTTGATGTTTAAAAAAACAAAATGCAGGAATTTAAGAATATTTTAAAATATTTATGTTTATAAATAAAAAAGTTGATAATTGACAGGAACCAGAATTTGGTTTAGTTTAATTGGTGGTTGATTTTGTTGATTTATTTAGATATAAATTATATTAAGAAATTTAATAAAAACGGCATCTCAAGAAAGTCAACTATAACTGAAACAATAATCTAGTGATAAAAAAGACGTCAATATGAGATGAGATGAGATGCGTTTAAAGTGGCTGTGTATTATTGAATGCTGCTAGTTTATATTCGGCATGGAGTTGATGTCATTAGAACAAAATATCTTATATAGAATTCCTTTAAATAACATGTTGCTTCATATTAAAATATATTTAATAAATGGAGATAATGAATAGTATAAGAAATTCTAAGCAATATTATCTCTTAATTTTTCTTAGCTTCATTTTGTATACTGCATATAGCAGTGTAGGCATATGAAACCTAGTGTTAAGACACTCCGCTTCTCATTTTATGTCCAATTTTCAGACAAAACGTATTGAGAGGCGCAACACAACGACACACTTTGTCTTGTTACTAGAGCGACGAAACGACATTAATTCAATTCTCCGAGCGGGAATCAAACTTATAACAGCCACGTTTACAATCATACACGGTGCCACGATGTCCTTTATGAAATCTTGTTTCAATGTAGTACCTATTATATATACTCGTACATCTTCTAATTCGAATATATTTTGTAATATGTCTGAACTGAGGGCAATAAAGAGTAAACCTTTAATTAAACGAACGTTCACTTTGAATGCATTAGTTAATTAGTGCATCGCTACACATCTATGAAGTTTACAATATATTTGAGACGAAATAGCGATTTCTTATAAACTGAGAATGATTTAGGAATATTTGTTTATTAGCTTCACGCTGTATCCCGCATACATCAGGATAGGAAACTAATAGAACCTAGTATTAAGACATTCCGACAGCTAAGCTCCTCCCGATTTTCAAGACATCAACGCCGCGCTTTGTCTTGTTACAGAACGAGGAGAGAGAAATTAATAATTTCTATGAACGGAAATCGAACGTGGTGGAACTCAACGCCACCACCATAAAATCATTTCTGTCACAATATTTTTTTTTTTTAAATTGAATTCACAAAAATTGAAATTGCAAGTAAAATTCACCACTAGTGCTAGACCGTCAAGTTTCGGACGTTTCACTTATCGGATGCACACGTAGTAAATTAGCACCTCGGTACATTAAGCACGACGCGCGTCAGAGATAGCCCGAATACTAAGTTGCTAAATAGAGAATTTGACGTGTTAGCTTTTAAAACCGGCGCTTTTAATATGATAAATCATGTCATAGATTCTAATATGTGTTATGTCTATTTTTTATGCAAATATTAGTCTCTATGCTTAGATATACTTATACAAAAGCCGTATCAAGACACGCGGCAGCGTTTTCAGCCAAGTTAACAAGCTGGGAACGCGCAATGTTTATTTTACACGAACCATTTTAAGCTACTTTTGAGCCCTGCGTAACTCATAAACTTACTTGTATTAGTCTGCATGCGTAAAATTTAGCACAGTTGTGTTAAAATTTCAACAATTTACTTCAAACGGTTATTGATATATTAACCTTAAAAACCGGCATTTTTGTGACTGACTCACTCACTTATCAAAAAGTTAACCCAAGTTAAACCTAGCCAAGTTAAATTTAGAGGTTGTACTCTATTCCGAGTGAACTAGGCACCCATTTATATCTCCCATTCCATGGTCGGCGAAGTCAAGAATGACGCATTTCTTAGCCTTTAACTTGGCTTTTATTTCACGTTTATGTTTTTGGGATAAATTCACAACTGTTGTTAGAGATCGATGTTGTTCACAGGCATGGCGTCTAACTATATGCGCGAAAGTTATAGGTTCATTTACCGTAAAGTGAAAGTGTAAAATATATTAAAATTATTAAACAAAGTATAAACAAGTTACACTTAATATTAAAAAAAATGCATGTAAAAGTTGTTCTAGAATAATAAAAAAGATGCAAAGAATTTCTTTCTTTGTTTTGTTTTTCCATTTTTATTAGCGTCGTTCTAGCAGACTAGTAGACAAGCTCCAGTTATATTATATTTAGTGAAATTTATTTTTTATTTGAAAACGTAGTGATTTGTTTGATATCAGGTATAGGTTGATTCATAATTATATCATGAAGAACTGCTTTATGCTAAGAAGATACCGCTTTTGATGAAACTTGGAAAGTTACATGAGTTGCAAGTAAAAGTATTAAAATCTAAACATCAAGCAAGTATACAAATGTACAAAATTTTGCACACGTCCTTGGAACCCTAAATACTCAGTATTCCGAACAATATTGATATCATATATGTACATATACAGGCCAAAATCGGTTAAAAATAAAAAAAAAGTAGATTAGATTACAACAATACAAAACAACATTTTGACTGTACCACTACCGTATATTTCATTGTTCATTAGAAATGATTAATTTACACACATACATGTTGTAGTACGAATAGGCTGAATGGGCTCTCACCCCCGCGAAGTGGGCATTTTCGTGGCACCTCTGATAACTTAGCTTGATATCTGTCAAATTATCCCATCTCAACCTTAAGCACGCTGATGAGAAGTTAATATTTCGTATGCTTTATATTTTAGATATAGATGGGTTGTTTTTTATAACACATTACATAAGAATAAGCTTGTATTTAGTTTTTTAGAAAAATTACTTAAAATAATATATTTCACACGGGAATACCGTATGGAAATCGAACCTACAACCGTATCGCTAACAGTCGAGCGCTTGTACCTCTTTGCCACGGTGGTTTTAGTAATATTTTTTATTATATTTTATAACTATGATATAACTAAGAAATATACATTTGTATTAACTGTAGACGGCAACTTCGTCTATGAAAATTGTGTTTTTTTTCTTATCCTCGTAGATACTTCGTAAAATCCTCTTTGACTGATAGACAACGCACAATCAATTTATAGGTTCCTGGGAAGTGAAGAGTTCCTACAGGAACGAGAAAAAACCCAACTCGAAATTCACGCAAACAAAAACTGCGGGTGACGTTAAATATAATATAATTTCGGGATATATATTATTATGAAATAATAATAAAGAAGGCCATTGCCAAATATTATTTAATTTCCCATCACATTTCATCTCCATTGTTCTTCAAAAACAAAAAGCAATAGTATTATTTTAAATATGAATAATAAATGCGTGGTCAAAACAAGGCGCAGGCACCGTGTAATCCGAAACTACACGTGCAGTGGATAAGCTCATGTGAAATATGCTTCGGTGTATTGATTTATTTGGTTTTCCACTGAAAATTAATTTCAATGTCAGCTTTGTGTGTGTGTTACTAAAAAATAAGTGAATATTTCGTATTTCGTTTGATATCGTTTGTTTACTTTGATATGGAATGTGATATTGTATGAAATGTATTGAAATATTGAATTTATTTACTTTTATTTGATACATGATACTGTCGTAGTGCATACTGGACGTGAGTAACTCGTATCGGCTGACTATGGGTTGAAATTTAACGTGAACATTCTTACAACTTTTTTTATATAATAAGGTTACAATATAAATAAAACAGATTTTGTGAAAGACTGAAAGACGTATTTTTTAAGCTTAAGTGAGAGTTTCACTTTCCGTCCGATTTTTGGCAGATTCTGTGTTGAATAATGCAGCTCATCTTAGCGTTTTGTCTTGTTACTTGCGCGAAAATGAAAATAACTTATTTCCTCTAATGAGAATCGAATTCACAACCCTCTCGTGTCCAATGACACGCTGGGCCGCTGCTGTAACGCTGACTCTATCCAAACCAGATTCAGTAATGATTTTTTAAATTCTTTTTTCATAGATATATTATGTACCTACATTAAGAAGACATCTAAACCATTATTTTAATATAAAAATAATATGTCATAAATTGGATATTAATAAATAATGGTAGTAATTTTATTGATCATAATGCCACATATGGCGTCCACATAAACCGAACGCTACGCTCGAGCTATAAAAATGTATGTTTGCTACAGGATAGTCGATGGGATGGACAAATAATAGAATATATATATAGAGGCCAGTCTGGTGTCGAGGCAAAGCGCGGCGTTGAGTTCTGCTACTCAACACGCAATGCCTCCAGAATTCGGCAGAAGGTGGGGAACGGAGTGTCTTAACACGAGGTTCCCTCTGCTTACCCTGCTGTGTGCGGGATACAGCGTGAAGCTGATTTATTTATTTATGAGATAAATTGTAACATTTCTTGCCTAAGAGTGGAATACTACTTTAAAAATGTTAAAAACATCTCGTACATTGTGATCCACAAATCGAATCGACTACCCACTGGCTAATGAAAGCGCAACCTTACTCATATCACACTCAAAGTATTTTTTTGATTCTGATATTCTTTACGAGGTCACATTTACTTAACCCCCATTAAATGACTATCACATTAAAATTACCTTATTTTTATATTTGTTTGAAGGACTCCATCAACTTTTTCGTATTATTCTAGTGTTAGTTATAATGGGCGGTGATTTTATGTGTAATTTAAAATACTTTTCTTTTATTGTACCTCTCTCTAGTTTTACTTCATTAACTTTATACTTATAAGTTTTAAACAGATAAGTTAATAATAATATATATCTTAAATATTTATTATACAACGACTAAAAGGTATAATTTTAAATTAAATAATATATATAGCCTTCCTCAATAAAAGAACCATTCAACACAAATATATATTTTTATTCAAACCAGTAGTTCCTGAGATTAACACGTTTTTAAGCAAATCAATCATCAGTCAATTAAGCAGATAAACTCGTCAGATTTATAGTATAAGTATAGATTAGTACTACTAGTAGATATTATGCAAATCTCTAATGAAACGATATACTCAGTATATAACAAAAAAATATATGAATATAGGATATGAAATGAAATTGAATACAAGGCGACTTACCTTTAGCGACATTTGAACTTACAACCGTTGCGTGAAATGGTCATAATCTTATCCTTGTGACAACGACGTCATTTTTCTTATTCTTATTTTTTATTCAACAATTTAAAAACTGACAGACTAACTTTTGAAAAAAAATAATAAAATAATTCAAGGCATACGTGTCAATTTAAACATTAATAGAAGATAAACAATAAAATTAATCTTTTTAGTCGTTGTATAATAAATATCTAAGAGACATATATTATTTATTAACTTATCTGTTTAAACTTATAAGTATAAAGTTAATGAAGTAAAACTAGAGAGAGGTACAATAAAACAAAAGTATTTTAAATTACACATAAAATCACCGCCCATTATAACTAACACTAGAATAACAAAAAAATGTTGGAGTCCTTCAAACAAATATAAAAATAAGGTAATTTTAATGTAATAGTCATTTAATGGAGGTTAAGTAAATGTGAGTTCGTAAAGTATATTAGAAAAAAAATATTTTGAGTGTGATATGAATAAGGTTGTGCTTTCATTAGCAAGTGGGTAGTCGATTCGATTTGTGGATCACAATGTGTGAGATGTTTTTAATATTTTTAATGTAGTATTCCACACTTAGGTAATAAATGTTACAATTTATCTATGCTAAAACATAAGTAAGTTTTAATGAAGTTTTCTAAAAAAAAGTAAGCTAGCAGCTAGCAGCTATTTAGCTGGGTAGGTATAGGGAACCTAATGTTAAGAAAAACTTCGCTTCACTCTTCGCTAGTAATGACTACCGCACCGCCGCAACTCAACGCCGCGCTATGTCTTGCTATCAGGGCGAGGAAACGAAAATAAATAATTTCCCAAATAGGAATGGAACCTCGTTGCATTACAACGATATACTCGCTGCATTACGACGATATATGTTTAGGAGTAACTAACTAATAAGAAACTCAGTGAATCTTAAACTTTTCAGGACAAAAAGTGAATATTTTCTGTATAAACGTGAAACATTTCAAAGGAACTTTACACGTCACGTGTTGGGGCGCGAATAGAACAATGCTCAGTAGTACTCGTACCCATGCACCATACAATATCTATTGTTTTTATTCTTTTTTTTACATTTTTTAGTTGCTTATTTTTTTGCATATTATCAAAAATTCCTTGTCTTTGTCCTTGAATATTTTCATTTTATATAAAAGTTATTTTTAGCTTTATAGTGTTTCCTGCGTAAGCAGTCTAAGCAAAGGAAATCTAGTGTTAAGAAACTACTGCCCCATTTTCTCTTGTTTTTCTCTTGTTTACATACAATAATTATAAAATTTTTCCACTTCAAAAATTTTATTCACAATTGATAATTATTTAGAAATACATACTCTATTTCATATTTTTTCAGCTTCACGCTATTTCCCGAATGTAACATGATAGGCAGAGGGGGCCTAGAGTTAGGACTCCGCTCCCCACTTCCCGCAGAAGTCAGTAGTTGCGTGTTGAGTGGCGGAACTCAACACCTAGCTTCACCTCTACATCAGAACGAAGAAATGAATATATTAAATATTTAATTTTCTCCAAGGCCTGGAAATCGAACCCACATCATCACACGCTTGGCGCTACGACTGGCCTCTTACTTTTATTATTAAATTAAAAACAATTTATAATAACAACTAGAGGTAACAGTTAAGAATAATTAACAAACGATAACCAAAAAATCCGGCCGGAAAAAGAGGCCGGTCGTGGCGCAGCGGCACAATGTGTGACTGTAAAACCGACTGGTTCTGGGAGCGATCCCCACTCGCGGAGATGAAATATTTACTTAAGTTTATATTTCCATTTCTTCGCTCTGGTGTCGAGGTTAAGCGCGGCGTTGAGCTCTGCCACTCAACACGCAATGCCTCCAGAATTCGGCAGAAAGTGGGGAACAGGAGTGTTGACACTAGGTTCCCTCTGCCTACCCTGCTGTGTGCGGGATACAGCGTGAAGCTGATTAGATAACCAAAAAGTCATGTACATCATTCCAGATCGATTAACCTGTCTCTGTATCATGTTCATGTAATGTCCTATTTACTGTACTGAAAACCGTTTTTATCTTCCTATGACATGTACATCAGAACTCCGGTCTCGTGAGCGACGATTGATATTAATGATGTTTAAATAAAAATAATTTTGTAAATAAACCGACTTCAAATATAGGTTTTAATAAGATTTTAATAAGACTTAGATTGTTTCAAAATTTAAATGAAAAAGGATCTTCTCGATGACGCCAGTCGTGGTGCAGGGGCACAAGGGTGTGATTGTAAACGCTACTGGTTGTGGGTTCGATCTCCACTCCAGGAAATCAAAATATTTATTTAAAATATATATTTTTATTTCTTCGCTCTGGTGTCGAGGCAAAGCGCGGCGTTGAATTTCGCCTCCAGAATTCAATCAAAAAGTGAGGACCAAAGTGTCTTAACACT
>DWQW01010477.1:0-12114 GCA_018249695.1 Heliconius erato demophoon
CCGGTTCTTCTCAGGTCTGAGGCATTAACTTTAGTGAACTGGTGGTAAATTATTTGACGTTCAAAAAATGAAGCATGTAACTTCTTATTTTGAATAAAATTATTTGAATTTGAATTTGAATTTGAATCTGTATATAGATTCAGTATTTAACGTAAAATTACTAATTAATTCATAGATAAGTATTACTAGTAAATAATGTTTGGTTGAAGTCTCTAATCTCAGGAACTGGTTTGAATTGAAAATTTCTCTTTATATTAGATATCATGTTTATTGACAATTTCAGCTGTATTACTGCTCGCATAACAAATGTGTCGCGTCTCATACAAAACTTTTAGTTATTTTTATTTGATGGCAAGGGCGAAGTAGCAAGTAAAAATTTTGTTTGTTTTATTTTAGATTCACGCTGTATTCAGCATAGAGCAGGTTAGACAGGGGGAACCTGAGAACCTAGTGTTAAAACCCTTCATTTAAGACACTACCCTACTCTCCGCCGAATTATGGAGGTATTGCGTTACAAAGTTAGAAGTTGAAAGTTAGTTTGATACAACATAAATACTTCAAAAGATTTATTTGCGTGCGCCAGCCGTGGCGCAGCGCCACCAGCATGAGACTGTAAACGTGACAGTATGTGGATTCGATTCCAACTTGAGAAATTGAAAATTTCTTCGCTCTGGTAACGAGACAAAGCGTGACAGACATTTTATTTTAAATTCAACAACTATGGATAGTTGTAGCGCCGCGGTACAGTGTATGGTAGTCAACACAGCGGTTGTGGATTAAATTTCCATTAAAAGAAACTAATTATTTTCATTTCCTCGATCTGATTCTTTGCCTTATAGGAGTGGTGTAGAGTTCCGCTATTCAAGTAGCGGTGCCATCTAAAATAGGCGAAAACTGTAAAACAGAGTGGCTTTCCGCTAGTTTCCCTCCGTCTACTTTGCTGTATGCGTGATACAGGGTGAACTAACAAAAGAGGACTAACCTACAAATGCACTGCATCCACCTATAACCTTTTCACCGAGATAACACAAGAGATAAGTGAACATAAAACTTATGTAATTTAATGTATAGTATGTACCAAAGTAACACTAGGAAGAAGGCGCTCGCGTTAAAGTGGTAGTACAAACCTAAGGAGCCAATATATCCGAACTTTGCTCGCTTTATATTTCTAAGTGTGCTTGCTCTCAGCATCGTAATGTGTATTTAAACTTAGGAACTCAACTAGGAAGTCGTGGCGCAGGGGCACAGGGGGTGTGACTATAAACGCGACTGGATGTGGGTTCGGTTCCCACTCGGGGGAATGAAGTATTTAATATTTTAATTTTTTCACTCTGGTGTCGAGGCAAAACGCGGCGTTGAGTTCCGCCGCTCAAAACGCAATGCATTCAAAATTCGGCGAAAAGTGGAGAGCGGAATGCGGAAGCGGTCGAAACACTTCCCTCTGCTTACCCTAAAAAAGACGCTTATTAGCGTCCACTTTAGATCTCTGAATCTAATATTAAGATATTCCGTTTCTAACTTTCTGAAGAATTTTTGAGAAATGACTCGTTGAGTGGCGTTATGGAGTGCTTTGCCAGAGCAGGGAAATAAAAATAATTGTAATTTAATTTTTTCCTCGAGGGGGGGATCGAACTCATAACCATTATGCCTACAATTCTGATCCATTGCGCTACAACGGTCACAATAGGTATAAATGCTTACAAAAAAACTTATATTAATAATAAAAAAAATATGACTACTTATTAGCATTCTTAATATCTATATTCTTAATCCTTATATTTTTCTTTTTTGTTTTTTTTTATACTTCTTTAGATTTTAAACATTAAAATTTTCGGCCGCTAAGTGAAAAAGAGCTTTTCACGTTGAACTGTCACGTTCTCCAGTACTTAGAGGTTTATTTTTAAATGGCATTGTTTCAAAATCTAAGTCATCTAACTGAACTTAGGAATTTCGTAATTTCAAATTTAGTAAAAATATTATTTAAGTTAGTTAAGAAACACGATAGTGGTGAAGCTTTTTTTAATTCATCTCCCGAGATAAAATCGAAATCGACGGAGAGATCTTCTTCTAACACACAAAATGAAGTGTTATATTAATAGCATACACATATACACAAACATTTCACTAATACCAAGAGTAAGAAGGATTTTAAAAATTGTATTTAGCTCTATACTTACTTAATGTAATGAAATCACATTTCGATTGGGTTCTCTTTATCACACCAACCCATTTTAATATAACAAAATATTTTACATAATATATTAATGCCTCCAGAATTCAGCAGAAAGTGGGGTACGGAGTGTCTTAACACTAGGTTCCCTCTGCCTACCCTGCAGTGCGCGGGATACAGCGTGGGGCTGATTTATTTTTATTTTTAAATATATTTTACATAAAGTATTTATGGCATATATTTTTATTTTTAAATATATTTTACATAAAGTATATATGTAAGTATATACCTATTTACTAATTAAAATCTACTATTTTTAGATTCGTTGCCAACGTGGGTAATTTTTTAAAATTATTTTAGTTGTTTTTTTTTCGGCGTATTTAATACTTAGTTATTTATTAATATTATTTTAGACATGGCTAGCACTAAGTACAAAAATTATAAATTTTAAATACTAAATAGGTATACTATAATAACTAAAATAATTTAAGTTATTCTAGCAAAAAACATCTAAGCTAATATCCACTATAAAGTGCAGCAACGTCTTAGAAATTTCTGAATACGTTAGACACTGGGTTAATAGTATAGAATAGTGTAGTTTATATGTATGTATGTATGTGTATATAATGTAATCCTAGCTTAGTATCATCTCACAACTATCTAGGGAACACTGCTACACAATTTAAATGAGCACTTTAGTGTATTAATATTAATATAAATAAATTATATATTCTTTTAAACATTTTTAAAGTGTTATTCCACACTTAGGAAAGAAAAATACTTATTTAAAAAAAGTATAAAAATTTGAACGCAGCGGGACTGGAACCCGTGCCTCCTGGAAACCGACCAGGCGCTCTGACCACTAAGCCATGCGTTCTCACCAAGCTACGTCGAAATTTTTATACGCTTGTTACAACTTATTTATGTTGTTAGCTAACAGCAGAGCGCCTGGTCGGTTTCCAGGAGGCGCGGGTTCGAGTCCCGCTGAGTTCAAATTTTTATACGTTTTCTAAATAAGTAAATTATATTTTTAATTAATAAAGTAAAAATCATAATTTTCTTTTACTTGGTTATATTTTATTTGCTGTTTTTCATCACTCATTTCTTTTCATGGCATTGCTTTCGTGTTGAGGTGGCGGTACCCAACGCCGCGCGTTGACTAACAAGAATTTTTATATATTATATTTTTTTCCATATTTATCCTTATTTGCATCAAGCATTTCTTAGTTGGATGTAAAAAGTCAATTAAAATATTATGCTTCTAACTTATTTACATGTAAAGAAAGGGCAGTTTTAAAACGGATAACAATAGTTCATTATTTGATTTTGAATGTTATATGGTGTATTTCGCACATAGTAGGGTAGGCAGGGGTAACCTGGGAACCTAGTGTTAAAACAATCCAATGAAATTTCACATAGAACTCCAACAGTACACATACTTAAATTTTAATATTGGCCGAACCGAAATACAATTGAGGATACAAATCAAACGTCTAAACAACCACATACTCTGTTACCCTAAAATCCGCAGCATTCGTAATAAAAGACCCGCAAATTGAAATCGAGGTTAATGGACAGCTAAATAAGGAATGCTCTCACCTGGAAAAAGTGGATGGACGTAAATACCACACAGTATATATATATCTATATACTAATATTGTAATGATGGAGAGTTTGTTTGGTTGGACGCGCTAATCTCAGGAACTACTGATTTAAATTGTTTTTTTTTTGTTGGGAGGCAGAATCACTTCGATGTAAAGCACTGAACTTGCAGTAACAGTTACCTCAGGCATTAAAAAATCGATGGTACTATAAGTAAATATTTTCTTAACAATTTATCACATTATAAAACTTCGATCAATAGACCGTTTGTTAATAATTTACAATTCATTTTGTTGACTATAAAAAAGTTGAATCTCGTTTTTCCTGTTCCCGTCGTAATTTTTAGAAATCCTTACTTAGTTATTTATTAAATTCCCCAGGGAACCTGTTTGCCGAAAGTCAGTATTGTGCGCTGTATAATTTCGGCTGCGCATTGGGCCTGAGTCGGGCTTTATGTCAGTCATTCAGTTAGCAACGTACGACATTAATATAATCATACACAGGCCAAGAGTTTATACCTATCTATCCAATCTATCTATTCTAATCTATCCCACAATAATTATCGTTTGTACTTTGTGGTATTCCCATTGTGGTGTCCTAAATAATCTACATAAAAAAATTACTAATATACACACAGGTTGGGAGCGTCTGAGCTCCTTTTACGGGAGCAGCAGATAGGGAATCTATAAAAAATAATAAAGATTCGTCAACATTTTCGATGTAATATTTTCATTTCACAATTTTTATCTTCATACTGTGATGTTTGTATACATTTGTATTTGGAATCCCATATTTATAATAATTAAAATTAGCTTCACGCTTTATCCCGCACAAAGCAGTGTAGGCAGAGGGAACCTAGTGTTAATACACTCCGTTCCCCATTTTCCGCCGAATTCTGGAGGCATTGCATGTCAAGTAGCGGAACTCAACGCTGCGCTTTGCTTCGACACTAGAACGAGGAAATTAAAATATAAATTTCGGATCGAACCCACAACCAGTCGATTTTAATAAATTTATTTTTAGCTTTGTTTAAATCGATCTTTAAAAATATTTCGATATACAGAGATTTTTAGTTTACCTTGTTTTTAACTTATGTTTGAAGCTTTCGTTGTATATTACCTGAAAATAAAATGTACATACTATTAAAAAATGCTTAGAAAAGTTCAAAATAATATGTGCCAATAATTTGAAAGTAGGGAACGAAGTTAACCCTAGTTTGGATCTGCATATGTAAAAAAAAACTTTCTAATATTTTTTTTCTGTCGTTACTATATTGAAAGGCGGATATGTTGTCAAAAATGAAGATATCTTTTAATTATTATTATTATTGTTTCCCTCATCAATATGTTAAATTAATTAAATAATTCAAACTAATAATTGGATTTGAAGCATGAATGTAATTTTTATCATGTCAGATTTATTGGCTTAAATATCAGCTTCACGCTGTATCCCGCACACTGCAGGGTAGGCAGAGCGAACCTAGTGTTAAGACACTCCGTTCCCCACTTTCTGCCGAATTCTGAAGGCATTGCGTGTTAAGTGGCAGCACTCAACGCCGCGCTTGTCCTCGAGATGACGCTTAAATATCGCTAGTATTTTGATGATATAGATATTAAGTTATTATGTTACGGTTATTTTACTTAAGAACTATAAAAAAATAGTCCTGCTGTTTCTTGCACCGGTTCTTCTCAAGTTTGAAGCGTAAACCTAAGGGATCCATCCGGTGGTAAATTATTTGTGGCATATATATATTTTAAATAAAATTATTTAACTTTGATACACATTCTAGGAGTTGGCATCGAATCCACATCTTTCATGTATACTTTCATACTTTCCTACTAGATCACGATACAGAATTAATATTAATCCACACTTCGCTTCGCAACGTTCACGTCAATCAGAAGTTGATATGTGTATATGAGTTTCTCGATAATCTATTACATTCGTTACAGATCGACAGAAGTCTGTTTGTTTCAGATAACTGTTCCAATTATCAAGATATGAATTGATGAGGGGAGGCTTATTTTTTTATATTTATCTATGCGATATATTATGAGGCCAGTCGTGGCGCAGAGGCATAAAGTGTGACTGTAAAACCGACTGGTTGTGGGTTCGATCCCCACTTGAGGAGATGAAATATTTACTTAAATTTATATTTCCATTTCTTCGCTCTGGTCTCGAGGCAAAGCGCGGCGTTGAGTTCTGCAACACGCTTTCAGAATTCGGCAGAAAGTGGAGAACAGAGTGTCCCAACACTAGGTATCCTTCTGTGCCCGGGATACAGCGTGAAGCTGATTTATTTTATTTTTATCTATACTAATATTGTAGTGGAAAAGTTTGTTTGGTTGAACGCGCTAATCTCTGGTACTATTTATTGGTTGTCGATGGATTTGTTTTTTCTTCAGTTTTTTTTAAAAAAGATCTATTTAAAAAAAGAGAAAATATAGAATTGTTATTTATATCATGTTAAATATAATATTATTGATATGATAAAACCTTCAATTCAATCGAAATTTACAGGTAATTAAAAAAAACTGTAACAACATGAGTCGGATTCGTCCACCGGGGTGTCTGTTTTTACATTACATTGGAGGTTTCGCAAACTTTTTCTGAAATTCAGGCCTTGCTTAGAAAGAGCCCTTTCTTCTGATATTTCATTTGATTGGTTTGAAGCCAAATTTTGCCCCCTTTTATTTTATTTTTTTTTGGAATTTAACCACAAATGTATAGTTTTTAGATTTTTTTCTAAACAAGTGCTACCTGTAGATGATAGCTGTCAAATTTCATAAATCCAGGTCAACCGGAAGTACCCTAATAATTTTGATTCCCGATTTTTTCCTTAAAAGGTACGCAACCCTAAAAATAACAAAAGTAGCATAAAATAACAAATTCTTTAAAAACAGTTGACCAGTTTTAGCAAATTTTGGCCAAAATAGCAGAAGCAATGTCTAGAGTGAATACTCTAAAAAATTTAAATCTGGGAAAAAGTAGAGTAGGTGGTTCAACATCAGGTTTTATTAGGTCTTGTCTTATCCAGAAAAATAATGGTGAAATTTAAAAAAGGAAAGTAACTTTAGTTAAGAAATGCTTTACAGCATAAGATAGTATTAGGTGTTTTAAATCTCTACTGAGTATTTATATTATCTTTTCCCCAGTTTTAATTTAAGAGCCAATATACGACGTTTTCTTTTCACGCTTCACGCTGTATTCCGAATATGGGAGGAAGAGTTTGCAGTGGAAGTCCATTTGCCACACATCGTATAATTTTCGGAAAATGCTTATCGAGTGGAACTCCACGTTGCTTACGAGAACATATACTCTTATCGTCTTTTAAGTACTGACCCTTAAGTACTGACCCTAGAAATATATTGCAAGGGAAACTACGGGCACATTTCGTATTTAGTGTCAGTTTGTTTATTATGTTTACTGTTCTTTGTATGAACAAGTTCTCAAGCGAGAGCTCTATCGATCTACAAACGTAAATGGAAACTGTTTTGCTGCTTAATTCCATCTCTGCAAATATTACTATTATAGCGCTGTGGGTCAGCAGATGTATGTAATAATTATTTTTTTATAGCTTCACTCTGTAATCGGGCAATAACAGAGTAGGCAGAAGGAACCAAGTGTCAGGACACTGCGTTCTGTTTCTCAATATTCACCGAATTGAGAATTCAGAACGAGGAAATGAAAATATTAAATACCCAATGTGGGAATCAAACTGAGAACGCAAGGTTCAGCTTCCTCGCTCTTCTTTCAAAATTTGAAGCACTAACTCGAGTTTCCCACAAACTCATTTCAATTGTGAATAATGCTTTGACGAAATTAAGTCAATTAATTATTATTATTAGACCTTCCGACGGTAGTAACTACCCGATTGACCAACGGACTGGGCTATATGACATTTATTATCGGATGTTCTGTGTTTCTTTGGACATATAATGAGACGCGGAGAAAGCTTTGAAAAGCTGGTCATTATGGTCTGACCAATTTGAAATCAGAAACGTCGAAATTCTACATTGTTGCCAGACTTGGAACTGATAGGAGTCGTTGGAAACAGTTTGTCCGATGTAAGCATACGAGTACATCCCACCACGTCTCGCTGACTGCAAGCACAGTGGGTTACATCGACCAGTAACATAAGTTATAGCCTTTCTCGATAAATGTACTAAATATTTTTATAATTCGAACCAGTACTTCATGAGATCAGCATGTTCATCCACACAAATTCTTTTCTTTTCTTTACAATGATATTGTAGATTTTTTTACTATTCAGTAGTATTGTTTATTGTGAAGTTGTCGTTGGTTTGAATTTTCCCGACTGCTAAGGAAGGGTTATTAATGAAACTATTTGGGCAGATGTATAGCAATTTTAAAGTGTTCAAAGTTGTATAAAGTGTTAAATCTCATACACCTAATATGCTCCAACAAACATAAAACTAGAGAGCCAAAGCCAAAAGCCGCTTCGCCTGCTTAAAATTATTGCTATTATATAAAATCATTACATTATTTGTAGCCTATATGTTAACCGGATGTAAAGTTTAATCTAAATTCTTTTAGTATTTTTTGCTTGAAATTGGAACAGGCATTCTTACAAACATGCACATGTATAATATTAGTAGGATAAGTTTCTTCCTTTACTGAATGAATGAGAAAACTTACATACGAAACTACTGGCCTTACATAGAAAGTTGAAATTTAGCATGTAGATTACGTAAAAAAGAAGAGTAACACTGAAAAAGAATAGATAGAAATCTCGACGAGAAAAGAACGAGATTTACCATTTTACGCGACTTTAGTAGTATTGAGGCAAGTTGTGGCGCAGGGGCACAAAATGTGACTGTAAAACCGACTGGTTGTGGGTTCGATCCCCACTCAAGGAGATTAAATATTTATTTAAATTTATATTTCCATTTCTTAGCTCTGGTTTCGAGCAAAGCGCGGCGTTGAGTTCTGCCACTCAACACGCAATGCCTCCAGAACTCAGCAGAAAGTGGGGAACGGAGCGTCTTAACATTAGGTTCCCTCTGCCTACCCTGCTGTGTGCGGGATACAGCGTGAAGCTGATTTTAGTATTGTGTGTTTAAAATAGTACATTATTATTATAAATTATATTTATTTGATGTATAATACATCAAATAAATACATTTTGCTTTCTCATTCGGTCCAGAAAATTGAATCTCCCTATTGTAGTAACAATTTGTACGTATTTTTTGATAAATAAAAAAGATAAGCGAAAGGTTACGCTTATAAAGAGACACATCGTTATAACTCTATTCGAGTGTAAATATAATTTTGCAATACCAAACGTGATTTGGTCAGAAAAGGCAGAAAACGACGTGACATTAAATGTAGCAGTATTTGAACTAACAAGAAGAATTCTGGGGGCAATTCGTCTTATGAGGCGGAACTGAACGCTGCGTTGTATTGAGCAGCGAAACTCAAAGTCGCGCTTGGTCTCCTTAACAGAAATGGTAAATAATTAATTCTCGAAATTGGAAGTAGGAGTGTTCTAATAGTAACTAGAACCTAGTTTTTAACCAAATTTACTTCCCACCGATCTCCGCTTAAAACTTTCAGACTATGCGACAGAT
The DNA here is from genome assembly GCA_018249695.1 of Heliconius erato demophoon. Taxonomy (NCBI): domain Eukaryota; kingdom Metazoa; phylum Arthropoda; class Insecta; order Lepidoptera; family Nymphalidae; genus Heliconius; species Heliconius erato. The sequence continues at coordinate 9,364 of DWQW01010477.1, forward strand.
TTTATTGTGGTTTTCACAAATACACTGAGTGGTTTAAGAGGAAGGTTTATATGTATGTAAAAAAATATGCATATTATTAGTTTTAAGTTAATTATAAACAGAACAAAAATCTTGGCTGCATAATTTAAATTATAATAATATATCCAGTAACACTCGCGTCGTCAAGATAAATCCAAAGATCATTTATCAAAATCGGTTCACTAGTTTGACAGTTATAAGGGAACAAACGAACGGACATAGATACGTATGAGCACATACATACGCGCTAAATGCATTACTCACCTTGTGGACTTCGCCACAGTCGGATAAAATTCAACAATGACGAAAAGTTATATTGTAGACTAGCGGCTCGCCTACGGCTTCGCCCGCTTAAAATATATGATTATTGATTTAATAAGCAGAATTGATTGACAACTATAATGACTTCTTTTATGATTTTTTTCGACATTATCGTCAAAGAAATTTTGATTGTTTTAAATAAAAAAATACGACCATTGTTGATATTTGATACTTATAAAATATACATAAAGCTAATTATTTATTACACGTATATATTTTTGTAACTTTATGTTCTTTTTACCTATATAATATACTCTGTTAAATGTGCTGATGTCAGTGAATAATTTAATTTACTCATTCAGAAACAGCCTTAAATGTTAAATTATTGATTTCAAGGATTCATAATATTCTTTGTAAAATAACTGTAATAATTGCATATTATTATATCAAGAACTGTTCTTCTTTACTTACTCTACTGCATAGAGGATATTAACGCTGTACTTTGCCTGGTCAAACCGGATAAAGGATCTAAATTGCTATCAATTTATGGAATTTCTATTGAGGCTTTTGTGGTGCAGCGACACAACATCTGGCTGTAAATGTGATTCTCTTAATTATTTTCATTTTATTATTCTGGTAACAAGACAGCATAGCATTGCGCTAATCAACACGCAATATCTTGAAAATTGGGCAAAAAGTAGGGAACAGATTCTCTTAACGCTAGGTTCCCTCTGCCTACTCTGCTATACATGAGATAAAGGTGTGTGCTTATACACATAAATATCTTTATAAATTTTGCTATACCCATAAGGAATGTAGAGACAAGTCATTAAGCTTTCAATTATTCATAGACTCTGTATACTGAATGACGTAACTTAACACCGCATTTAACACCGAGGTACCCATACCTAATAGAAATATACTTGATATTTCACATTTGCGCCGTGATGACGTCTCTAACTAAAATATATATACAAATTATTTATTACATTCGTAGTATATAATTCATTACATTTCAACTTGTTCCCAAGCAAATTCACTATAGAAAACATAAAGTGACGGTTCTTCATACGAGTTCGTTGACTCATTATTAAGGAACCTACACAAAAAATGTAGGTCTTCTTTTTTTTAGTTTCACCCTGTATACCTCATATAGCAGGGTAGCGGCGTTGAGTTCCGCCACTCAATAAATAAGTCCTCCTGAATTTGGTGAAATGTGGGGAACGGAAATGTCTTAACGTCCTCATTAGGACACTCTAGGTTCCCATGTAGATAGAAAATCTACCCTGCTATGTGCGGAATACAGCGTGAAGCTACAAAAATATTTACATTTTATTAACACGCGATGTAACGAAAATAGCGCAGAAAGTGGGGAACGGAGTATCCTAACACTAAGTTTACCTGTTACTGAATGCGGCATAAAGCATAAAAATATATAAAAAAAAATAAAAATATATAAAAAATATATATAGAGACCAGTCGTGGCGCAGTGGCACGAAGTGTGACTGTAAAATTGACTGGTTGTGGGTGCGATCCCCACTCGAGGAGATGAAATATTTACTTAAATTTATATATCTGTGTCGACGCTAAGCGCGGCGTTGAGTTCTGCCACTCAACACGCAATGCCTGCAGAATTCAGCAGAAAGTGAGGAACGGAGTGTCTTAACACTAGGTTCCCTCTGCCTACCCTGCTGTGTGCGGGATACAGCGTGAAGCTGATTTATTTTTTTAAAAATATATAAAAATCATTGTACACACTCCTTAACGCTGATAGTTTCGTATTTTTTGCCGGCGTCGGGTCAAAGGCGCCGTAACTGTAACTTATGGGGTGACATCTGACTTTCATGAGAGAAGTCATGGTTTTGATCATGTTGTATGATTATACTATATTGAAATACTTGGTTGCATCATTTTTATTTATTTATTTTTAGGCATTTCCGTATTTTCGAGGACTGTGTGTGCGAGCACAAGTATGTAACAGTTTGTGGGTTCGATTGTCACTCGAGGAAATGAAATATTTAACATTTTCACATTCTCGCACTGGCAACGCGCGGCGTTGAATCCCGCTACTTGACTCGGAACGAACTCGGAACCTCAGTCTACCCTGCTATGTGCGAAATACAACAAAAAAATCCATATTTTGTAGGATAGGCAGAGAGAAAATTATCTCTAGATATCTCTGGGCGGTGATCAACGTTTTGTAACTTACATAAGTAAGACTAGATTTTAAATGCAGTTTTGCTTGCGAGGCCAAATGGAAATACTAAGTATATCTATAATAATAGTTAGAGTAACAACTCCACTTATATCGGTTGTAGCGAAATAATATCTTTACCTATAGATTTTACTAGCGGCTCGCCCACGGCTTCGCCCGTTTAAAATACATGATTAAAAATTAGCTTCACGCTATATCCCGCACACGGCAGGGTAGGCAGAGGGAACCTAGTGTTAAGACACTCCGTTCCCCACTTT
>DWQW01010478.1:0-12111 GCA_018249695.1 Heliconius erato demophoon
GAATATATGCAGGTGCTTTGGGAATGCTGGCGTTTGTAGTTTTGTGTGAAAGAAACAAACGTAGAGCAGCTTCAGAAGAGGAGGAATTGTTATATGTTATAGCAATTACACATACTACTGAGTAAATTATTTTTTTTTTTTTATCTTTACGCTGTATCCCACATATAGCAGGGTACGTAGAGAATCAGTAGTGCTAAGATCCACGCGCCGTCTAATTTTCGAGATATTAATCAAGATACGTTGAGTGGTGAAACTCAACGCCTGTCATTTTCTTTACACCAGTGACAAGACTAAGACCGGCGTTGAGTTTCGCCACTCAACATGTCTTGTTTAATATCTCGAAAATTAGGCGGTGCGTGGGTCTTAGCAATTTTTTATTAATTAATTTGTTCACCATCCCTCGTTGAGGCCGTCATACAGCAGAGGTATAAGATTGCGATTGTTATCGCGACAATTGAGAATTTGGAGGAATTAAACATGTTTTATTTAGTTTTCAAAATATTAATCGTACGTCTTACAAATTTTAATTATAATATCTTTGTAATACAGGGCGAGAATGGTCCTGCTTCAGGCCATGGAAAAGGATAAAGGATACAACAAGATTTTGAAACATTCATCACAAAAAATACTTCAACTTTTATTTACACTGAAAGAATACAATCCAGCATACTGCGCTGAAAATGGTGGTAATAATAACAACGTTATCTAAGTAAACAATTTTTAGATATTTTTTGGTTGTGGGTTCAATTCCCACTATGGGAAGGAATTATTTTAATCTCTTCGTTCTGCTAACAAGATTTAGTTCCGCCACTTAACAGAGTCGCAGTTTTAAAAGCTTTTCGATATATAATATTAGGCAATGACGGCAAAAAAACTTTTTAATTTGACAAAAAGTATTTTTACCGTCATACATAATTTCACGCAATATTAATATCGCTTTTGGGGTCATCTGTAAATTATGTCACAAGTTAGGGGGATAGGGGATCGAGAAGGAAGTATTCTAAATTTTGCGAATCACATTTCAAAATATAATAATCAAATGACTTTGAAATTGTTGTTAAAAAAACATCGGGGAAGGTGTCAAAACGATAAATATTATGTGTGGCGTCATTTATGGATGGCCCCTTCATACACTTTCGAAATGATTCTTATTCCTTGTTTGCAGCTTTACTTAAAGTTAATCATAAACGAAGCGCCCTATCATGCCTTATTTTGACCCAGCAAAGATTAACATGTAAAATCTTATACAATGTTTTGAAGGATGTAAAAGCTGCTAATCCTACTGAATTTGGTTTCCTAAAACACGACTACGTCGTTGGGTTCAACGTAAATCCTTTTAAACATACAAGAGAAGAATTTTACACAAAAAAATTAAGTATGCAGGTGTTGCTTAAATTTAAAAACGGGTATGTATTCAAAATACCACCAACAACTTACTTTGTTTTTAAAATACTGTTTATTTTTTACTGTTTGTTTTGTCTTTGTGTTTAATAGAGATTGATAAAATGATATTCACAAATTCTAATTAAATGTTTTGTCAACTTATCTCACGAATATTGAATATCCTTCTTGAAATATTTCTCTCGCCTCCAAAGTTTAAACAAATTACTCTAAAAGATATTCTCAAATATAATAATGAGATTCACAATTTATGAAATAAAAGTATTTCGTATTTTTAAACATTTTTAAAGTGTTATTCCACACTTAGGTACTTTCTAAATAAGTAAAAGTATTTCGCTTATGGGAATAAACCATCCATAAATTAAGACACACGAATAATTATTAAATAATTATTTATCATATTCGTGAGCACACCACATTTGTGACACGTTTCGGGTAGGGGTGGTCCCCCCCTATCAAGTGTAGCATCAGATATTTTGTAAATTTACACTTAAAAATTATTTAGTTGTAACTGCAGTTCGGAAATTAATTATGTTTACACAAATTTCGTGTTTAAATAATTAGATATTATTCTATTAGATGTTATACTCTTACCGTGTGCCTTTATTTACGGTTCGCTCTAATAAAATTCAACACACATTTTTTTTTTTCGTTTTTTAATGCTCCTTATCTTTTAAGTAAAAAAGAAACTTATAAGATCACTTTATTATCCGTCTATCTGTCCGTCTGTCTATCAAGAGCCTTTATCTCATGAACGCTTGGAGATATTGAGTTGAAATTTAAACCATATACTCAGATCTACGACCCCCATAATTTCCTGAAAAAGTTATATTTCTGCATTTACTTTAAAAAAGATATGGCCGTTCATATAACAAAAAAACGCATTTCTACACTATAAAGCAGTGGTTCCCAACCAGTGGTCCGCGGACCACCAGTGGTCCGCAGAAGCCTTAATATGGTCCGCGAACGATTTTAATTTTATGACTGGGGATGGTGAGGCGAAGTTTTTGTTTAATTATCACAGTTAATTTTTATTATATCTATATGCATAGTGGTCCCTGATACCAAGAATGATATAAAAGTGGTCCTTGATCAAGAAAAGGTTGGGAACCCCTGCTATAAAGGAATCAAATATAATAGAGTACGGTTGACTCCGAATTATGAAATTTAGTTCGCTAATTAATTTAGTCCGCTAGTATCTACAGGTAGTACTAGTTCAGGAACAAATGTGAAAACTATACATTTATTTTTAAATCCTAAAAAATAGCCTAATAGTCTTAAAATGGGAGCAAAATTTGGTATTTAAGCCGCTCAAATTTTTGTATGGAACCCACGATAGGCGAGCCCGGCTCACGCTTGTCTGGTTTTTTAATAATACATATTTACAATTCGTCTTTATCCTTTTTGTCTTATTATCATTTATTTTTTTTTATAATTAATATTAGTTATTTTATTTTTACTAATAATAATGATTATTGATATACACAAATAATACCTATCATACAAAAGTGTTATAAAAGATATTCTTAACATTATATTTGTAAATCGTTACTTATAACTAAGGTGAACTAAGCAAGTTTTCATACAATTACACTATATTTGCTATTATATTATACTAGTATATACTTATTTAATTACTTATTGCAGTGATTTGAACTGTGTAATATCAACTAGTGTATTGGAAGAAGGCATTGATGTGCCTCAATGTACGCTCGTATTGCGTTATGACGAACCTTTAGAGTACAGATCGTATATACAAAGCAAAGGTAAATATACATATATACTATAATCAATTCGTAACAGAATGTAATACTTTTTTTTTTATATATATTTTATCGGGCAACAAAAAAAAAATGTTATATTATCTGACTCAAAAAGTGCTCTTGATCATTTGGCTCGGCTTACCTCGTTAAGTCGAGGCTATCCGATATGATATATTAGAATGTATATGTAGAATTGAATCTGAAAGTAAAATTATTATAATTCAGTGGATTCCCTCGCGTATTGGTATTACGGGTAATGAGGCAGTCGACAAAGCTGCAAAGGAGGCTATACATGAAGGTGTTCCTTCTGCTTGTGTCCCGGTATATAGTGAAATATTGAGAGAAGTTAAGAAATTGTGTAGACAAGACTGGCAAGAGTATTTTGATGAACGATCTAGATATAAAGGCATTTGGTATAATACAGTGATAAGCGGTCTTCCTCTTTACCCGTGGTTCTATGCATCCAAAATGAAAAGAGAATACATAGTAAATTCTTAATGGGTGTTTCTCACACAGAACAGTGTGCTCTTTGTAACAAGATTGATGACGTATACCATTTGCTGATGGAGTGTGTGCGGGGTGAACTGTTAAGGCCACATGGGCTTAGATCTTATAACGTAGGGGCTTGTAACAGTGTATTGGCAGACCCTCTTTCTACTGATGCATTACAGTTAGCAAAAATTAATAGATAAGATTTTCTGTTTGATTTTAAGTTGTAAGTCAATGTGTATAATGTTTTTACGGGAGTGGCATTGTCAATATTTGACAAAACTCCCAGGAATAAAAATTTAAGATAAAAAAAAAAAAAGAATGTAATACTTACTAAAATAATAGAACTTTAGTCACTAGGCTTAACCGATTTATTGCTAAGTTTTCTTATTGTGTTTTGGCAAACCTCGTTTAATATTGTTTGTTTTATTTGATTTGTTTTTACCATTTTAAAGAATGTTGTTCGGCAAAAATTTCAGGGCGTGCGCGGTCTAAGGATGCAAGTTTTGTTACTTTAGTAGATGAAGCAAACAAATCTAAATTTCAAGCAAAAAACCTAGAATTTCAGAAGATTGAACAATATGTTCATGGTGTAAGTTGAAAATAATAATTTAGTATAATATATGTTTTTTATACAACAATTTATGGTAATTTAAAATTTAACTCTAAAAAATTAAGTTTATTTTAAATTTACCTAAACATAGTTAGATGCCTATTTTAAAAATGAGTATGACTATTCTGACGGATATACTTTTAAGTTCTTTACCCTTTCAGTTTTTTTTCTTCACCTTGTGAAGGTGAAGAAACCTAAACCGCATGTAGCAGGGTAAGCAGAGAAAGCCTAGTAATCTAGAGGCATTGCGTGTTGAGTGGCGGTGGCGTTGAACTCAACGCCGCCTTTTTCAATTCATACGAATAAATTAAGATTTTTTTATATTTGTTATTGAAATAATATTTTCTTTAGTTTTTACTTGATCCCATATTGCTGTGGTAAGGAATAAACCACCCAGCAAAGAACTTTTTATAAAAGTCAAGTCAAAAGTATAAAAAACTATTTTCAGTTTCTTCAAATTATTTTGAATTTCATTTGCTTTTAAATTATCAATTCCAACCATTTAAGGTTGCCAAAGTGACCAATTTTGCAGATAAAATCTAATATTTCAAATAAAGTTTTTGGTCATGTCAATCGTAAAGGGGCACCGGTTTACCGGTCTTTTTATAAAAATGAAATGGTCCCAAATGGTGAATTTAACATTTAAATTTCAATTAGAAAGATACATGAATTTATAAATATTAACACTAGAATGAAATAGAAATGTTTATTTCAGCTTTTACACGGAAACGTTCTAGAAAGAGATGCCCCTACTGAAGAAGACATTCAAGAAAATTTGTACGATGCTGAGGATATTCCATCATATTACACTGATAGTGGCTGTATGTATTTTTTATTTTGTTTTAGCTTCACGCTGTATCGCGCACATAGCAGGGTAGGTAGAGAGAACCTAGGAACCTAGTGCTAAAATATTTCGTAACTATTAAGGCACTTTCCGCTGAATTCTTGAGGCATTGCACGTTGAGTGGCGGAACTCAACGCCGCGCTTTCGTTATGTGATTAGCAAATGAAACTATTAAATATGTTAGTCCCCCGAGTGGAAATCTAACCCATAACTGTCACATTTACAGTCGCACGCACATGACCAGCTGTGACAAGGGCGGGATAGGGATAAAAAATCATGAAATTCGTGTGACATATTATGGATGACCCTTAATGTAACTTAGGTTGATTGATTTAATTTTATTTTTATGCTTTAAGGTCGTTTGGCAGCAACTTCAGCAATAAGTTTATTAAGTAGATACTGTAGCACATTATACCATGATGCTTTCACAAAAATAATGCCGATGTGGATACAGGAGAAAGTTAATAAAAAAAATGAAACGTTACGGCTCATAACTATTGTAATGCCCATCTCGTGTCCAGTAAAAGAGGCTGTCAAAGTAAGTTTTATTTTGTTCATTATAGTTTTAATACGAACTAGCGACCCGCTTGCAGCTTTGCCCCCTTGAACTACACAATTATATATTTACTAATCTAAATAACTTCCGTGCTCTTATGGCATTATCATTTTAAAGACAATATGCAAATGTTGAAATCAGTTTCAGCTCATCAATAAGATAATTGATATTTATAAAACTGTCTCATTTATCGGCCGGTTTAAATAAAACAAACGCTAAATGTTAAGGTAAATAAGTTTGCCAAAATACAATAATGAAAACTGCATTTAAATCAATTTAACTGTTTCTAAGATTAGCGTGCACAAACGCACAGACAAATAGACAAAAAAAATAAAAAAATCTTTATTTTAGATTCTATTACATTGATAAATGGAATAGGGCCTTAAAATAAATAAATATATGAGAAAGTCTACAAAATATTAGAGGATAGATTTTCTCATATATCTTCCATGTTCAGACAGTTATAATTTTCTTATATGTATAGATTTTGTTTACAGTTTTGTTTATATTCTGGGCATAGATAGTTGTACAAGTAAAAAACAACGATATTACAATTCAATTTGATATCGGTCATTCTAAAAACGAAATGTAAAGAGAACAGAGTGTCTTAACATCAAATCCTCAATAAGATGCTTAAGGGCTTATTTTCAATAGCTGTTATGCCGTTATACAGTATTCCCCGAATATGGCTAATGAAAGTAAGCTATCTATACAGGGTGGAAGTTTAAAGTTTTGTATAAAGTGGTGTGTCAGCACCACTTTAAATGAAACCACAGTTTTAACTACTACTATAAAAGCCCAATACATTTTTTTTTCCAAAAATGAAAAAGTTATTTTTTCAAACAAAATAGATAATAAAATTATTGATGTAATATAAAACGCCATTTGTCAAGAACGACGCACGCACACATAATCCTATCAAAGGGCGGGCAAACCCGCATACGCCTCATTCCGAAATCGAGTCGTAGGTATTGGCGGCAAAGTTCAAAATTGATTAACCTTTAGTAGTATGTGTTTGTTATTGGTATCTATGTGTAACTAAGTCACGCGAAATACAGGTATGGGTAAACATTGTGAAATGAAAAAAACCTTTAAACTGTAGAGGTATCTTGATTAATTTCTTTAGGTATGGGTTTAAAATATTTTACCCTATATGCTGTTCCCGTAAAAGGAGCGGTGACACTTTCACCCTGTATACGGCTATCTGTCCAAATTTCACGTTTCTGCTATCAGCGGTTACGGATGTGCGTGCGTCTTATATATAGGGGAGGAGGGGGTCAATAATTGCAAAAAAACTGCTTACGTAATACTTGAACGGCCCCTAACGACTAATCAAAATGAATCCTTAAGCTGAACTAAAGTGAGCTTAATATATTAGTGATTTGTCTTACCAGAGCGAGAAAATGAAAAAAAGACATGCTCCCAAGAGGCAATCGAACCCACAACCGTCGCTTTTACTATCAGACGCTGTGCTATCCCAATGTAATTTTAAAAAAATTGTTTAAATTAAACTCTTAATTGAATTAATCGTAGACCGGTCGTCTACCCATGACCACGGACTACTATTACAAGTATTCGAAATGTCGAGTTTCTAAAAAAAATATAATACTAAATACGAGAATAAGAGAGAATATTTTTAGAATCAATTTAAAATGTGAAGTCGCAAAAATATAAGTTCTTATTATTAATTTAATTAATTTTCCATTAAGGGACTACCGCTAGTCAATTTGAAATCGGCAAAACGCTCAGCTGCATTAAATGTCTGCATTAGACTGCATGAGGCTGGTGAACTGGATGCAGAAACATTACTGCCACGACAATATGCGTATGTATAATAATTATGATAATAATAATGTTTGAGGCCGTCGTGGCGTAGTGGCACAAGCGTGCGACTGTCAACACGAAAGTTTGTGGATTCGATTTCCACTCGAGGAAATAAAATATTTTCTATATATAATATATATAAAACAGTACAACCTTTAGATTTAAAGATACGGAAGGGGATCAGAAAATATTCGTTATATCAAGTAATTTGTTACAATGAGGTTCGTCAAACAGAGGTTAGTTGGGATGGTCTACTATTCGTTTTAACAAGGTTAAAAAATATATTGATCTCAGGTTTTTCGTTTATCAGCCATTGCAAACTTAAAAACAACAGTGTTCAACACCAGGCTTACATTACTGAACGCCAAACAATAATAACTATACTTATTTAGAAAACTTTAAAAATGTGAAAAAAATAATAACTATCTTACGAAAGATATGAAATTGAATGTAGTAAACTGATAGGATTCGTTATGTGTAGGTTATAAGTTAATAAAATTCGTTATATAGAGGTAAATAATCCTTTCTTTTTACATACTTTGTGAGATTGAAAAATCTTTATAAAAAGGTTTTGAACAAATGTATTAGTAATGTAAAGGTATGTTTTGTATTAACTTTTACGGGCAGTATCGGGGGACTTCGAAAAAATCGTTAAATCGACAAAAAAAGTTATATTCAGGAAACATTCCTGAATTATTTTCATAAAAATACAACATCAGAATTATTATTAAAGTTCATACCTTAAATAAAAGAAAAAAACGGTACCCCTATAGGGTCTCTCATGTCTGTCTGTATGTAAGTAAGTCCGTCTGTTAAGGTGTCAGGTGAAAATGAATACAGGCTGTTATTAATATCAAATATCCAGGTTTACATAGTCCTTTAGAGCACACAAGAAACAAAAAAATTAAACATTAATTTAACTTCGAAGTCAACGCAATCAATATATACGACCTTTAATGCGTATTGTATGAAACTCTGATATGACATGAATTATCGCCTAATCAAAACATAGGGTTTTTCCCGTTGTCCTATAATTACGAAATATGCTAAACCTCGTGTCATATGTTTGTGTAGTATCATACTATCTTATTGCCTTGACAGTAAAACCAATACGAAAGTACATTTTTAAACTTATTACAGGACAGTAGATTTTGATGCTGACGAAATAAAAGTATGTTTTCCTAACTGGCGCGAAGAAGAGTTTGACGAAGAAAATGATAATCCAAGACCTGGAACAAAAAAAAGAGTTAGGAAACATCCAAAAGTGGTAAGCTTAATATAAGAACAATTCGCGGGGCTATGCTTTGCATTTGTAGTAAAAAAAATACTACAAATATCATACAAAAGTATAGTTACTAATAAACTTAACCACTTTTCTAGCGTCTAAATAATTATTTTCAAACAACAACTACAGAATATTAATCAAAAGGACAATGAGCAGATTGGGACCACCATCCAATAGCCCATATGTCATTGCATAGATCTTTTTATAGGGACAACCTTTGTCCTGACAACCTTGTTCTCAGAATTGTCTATTTAGAGATATATAACACAATGTTTTTGAAAAAAATAAAATAATTTGAAATATAAATATTAATATAACGTTTTTATTGTGCTTACTGTTTTTATTTAATGGTAATATTTATTGCCTCAATGCTTTACTGGCCTTTTATGCTTTATTTTAAAAAGCCTTTAGCATTCTGCACTCCACTACACGAAATTTAACTGTGCCACTCTTTCTACTCTCCGTCCGCTCAATTTTCATAAACAAGGGTACATTTTTGCTTCACCTATGTAACTTATATATTTTTTAATTATGAGCGATAAAGTATATTCTATTATGTTAATATTTCTATTTCCTATTCACAGTACCCAAAATGCTTGGATGGACCAAAAAATTGGAGTTATGGACATCAAGTTTTCTATTTACATGTAATAAAATTAAATACAGCATTTGAAGAACCCAAAGACTCAAGGGAAAAGGCATTATATAACCTACTTAAAAGAAAGGAGGGCTACGGTTTTCTAACTTTACACCCCTTGCCTCGCCTTTGTAAATTCCCCATGTTTTTGTCAGTGGGCGAAGTTGAAACTTATTTAGAAGTGAATTACGCAACTGTTCAATTAGATTTGGCCTTATTTGAACTTGTCAAAAAGTGAGTACACAAAGTTTTTCACAAGTTTTTCATGCTATATCACGCATAAACAGAGGCAATTAGTTCTAAGATACTCCATTCGCTACGAACAGCCATTTGCCATGTAACATTTGTTACCAAAACGAGGAAAATAATTCATTTCCCTCGAGAGGGCATCAAACCCACAACCGTTTCGTTTAAAATCAAATGCTATGCTCTGCCAAACGACAACCTAGAGTTTTTTGTGATATGGGTATTGTAAATTCATTAAAGACCACTGTGTTGCTGTCTTTATTCTTAATGTAAAATAACTAAGTAATTAAGATTTTTTAAAGTACTTTTGTAAAATTTATAAATTGAAATTGTTTTTTTTAGTTATCATTTCTTCATATTTGACCAAGTGCTGGAAATAGCAAAGAAATTTATCACTTTCGATGGGCAAGTCAACAATTTATATATAGTTCCGGTCAATGACAATAATGGCTACGATATAAACTGGAACGTTATGCAAACATATAAAGAGATCCGACCAGTGGCTGAGCCTTCCTCGAGGGTATGTTATTACAATTCACGCTTTATTTACCATATAGACGATTAACAGATACGATTAACAGATTTTTTTAAAGCACCCATTGTGATTTAATTTTTGTAATAAGATTAAATTAAAACATTAAAAACACGCGCCTATAACCGCAATAAATCAATTTTAGAGCATAAAATTTTGGGAAAGAGTTGATAGACCGATTTTTACCAAACAGCTAAGAACTACTGCAAGGAACACAACTACTTCAAATAAGAACACCACGTCGAAATCGGTCCAAAATAAAATACATTTCTCAGATTAAAATAAAATACATTTTCGTTAAATATCAGTCAATCGAAGATAAACACAGTAGTAATATAAACTCTTGATTTGCCGATTTTTTTTGGATATACATATATGTGGCTTTGGTAATAATAGTCTTCTAGAACTCAGTCTCTACATCATTACAGTATATTCCCTCTAAGAACGGCATTTATCGTCGCTATTTTCTTCGTCGGGTGTTTCAAGTAAATTCTTCCACACGCACTGTGTTCCTCGTAGGATATTTGGTTCGATTCTTGTCATGGCCATCTTGACAAGAATCAAATCAAATAGTATTGGTCGCAGAGAAAAACAAATACATGTACATTTTTTAAACAGAATAAAAACGTTAAATAATTATTATTAATTATCTAACGATATCAGGTAAAAAGTTACCAATATGTGTAGATGTATAATGACATGTCTGGATGTATAATTACATGTGTGGATGTGCGATTACATGTGTGGATATGTAATTACATATCGCACCTTTAGAATTATAGTGACCTAATCAAAAAAACCATGATTTTGAGTTTTTGTCAAAAATTGACCTAAAACGACGCTGTATACAGCAGGGTAGGCAGAGAGAACTTAGAATTAAGACAATTGGTTCCCCACGTTCCGCTGACCTTTGGAGGCGGAAAGTTGGGAACAAGGTCAATTTCTGACAAAAACTCAAAATCACGGTTTTTTTGATAAAGTCACTATAATTCTAAAGGTGCGATATGTAGATGTGTGATCACATGTTTGGATGTGTAATTACATATGTGGATGTGTAATCACATGTGAGGATATGTAATTACATGTGAGAAAATGTGATCAAATGTGTGTGTTTAATTATATGATCGATCGATATCGATTTCTGATCACATGTGGATGTTTGTCAGTCACATCAATATTTTTCATAATACTAATATTTTATACGTTGTTGTTCTAGGAAAGAATGAATCTTAATATCACAAGAGAATCCTACAAAGACTCAGTTGTTACACCTTGGTATAGAGGAAATATATTACCTGACAGGTACGTATTATTTTTGGATGTTTTTTCATAAATATTATCTTAACAACTTTTTTTAAAAGTAGACAAACAACCTGTAAGTGAATATTTAGGCATACTAAAAGGTGTAGCAGGATAAGTATAAAAAGCTGCACTAGCTTCAAATGTATCATTGTTATCATGATTGTATTGATTTTTACGCAGAATGGTGACAAATGTGAAATTATTTGGCTCTAATAGTAAGGGAATTATGGGAGCTACAACCGTGAAAGTAAATATTTATTTTCTCGGGATTTATTTAAAATATATTAATGAAATTTCTACTATACGGGAACGTAATGTTTAAAACACTATGTTCGTCACTTTCCGATGAATTCTGCAGGCGTTGCGTGTTGCCACGCTATGCTTCGTTACCAGAACGAGGAAATGAAAATGCAAAATAATAATTGTCCGGAGTGGTAATCAAGCCTCAACCTCCTCAACCCTCAAGCCACTACCCTTACGTACAGTCGCACACTTCTGCGCCACGACGGACTTCTTTGTGTATTCACCCATATATCAATTTACAGATATATAGTATCTGATGTACTGGAATATATGACACCGCAGTCGACATTCGATGCGGATTACTTTGAGACATACG
>DWQW01010479.1:0-12110 GCA_018249695.1 Heliconius erato demophoon
ACTCAACACGCAATGCCTCCAGAAATCGGCAGAAAGTGGGGAACGGAGTGTCTTAACACTAGGTTCCCTCTGCCTACCCTGCTGTGTGCGGGATACAGCGTGAAGCTGATTTAATTTAATTTAATTTAATAATAAAAATGCACCCTAGTAAAATTCTAAACTTAATTTCTTATTACATATACGTATATATTTTTTAAATAAACATTACTTTGAAATTTAGAGATATTTTTAAGTATAAATATTTAATTCCATTTAATTTATTGTAATATATTTAATTGGAATGCATTTTAGTAAAATAAATGATGTATAAAATACCTACATGCCATTTACGAAATTCTTATTAATTAAAACCGAGTTTATTTTTAAAATGAACATGTATTTATTTTATAGAAGCAACAGAACCGAAAGACTGGCCATAAAAAGTTAATATAAAAGCGATTCTAGATATTGAAGGCATTTCCCTGCGCAGGTGTATCTGTCGTAATTGTGCTTTTAAATAAAGAAAGATAACATTTTTTTACTAAAGGCACTTTGAAAAATATCTAAAATATATATGTTTATTATTTTATTGGTTATTTAAAATGGTGTACCGTATCTGATTATACAGTTTTGTTTAGGGTTCGATTCCCACTCAGGGTTATGAATTATTGCGTATTAATCTTTTCATATGGTAATATGGCAAAGTGCGGCGTTAAGTTCCACGACTCAACTTGTAATGCTTCATTCGGCAGAAAGTGCCTTAACACTGAGTTCTCCTAGCATACTCTGCATCACACTGTATCCCGGATATATCCGGGATAGAGCAGCACCAGCAGCTGTAGCTGACAAAAACTACGCAACAACCACTTATCAACTATAGGAAATCCATTTAGGAATGTTTTAAATAAGATATCTCTTTATAAAACAGTGACTAACACGATTGTTTCAATGTTTAATTGTATTAATTGTAACACCGTTCGCCTTTGTTCGTGCTGACATGACTCATACATACATACATTATTATCATCGAAGCAAAATAATGTTATGTTTTACATATACATTTTAAAGAATAATAATATCAATCAAAAGTGGTTATTGCTAGGTTTAAAGTCACGAATTCTTATACTAATACCACACACGAGATGTAGCTAATTGTAGTGGAGTCTCAAATCCTACTGAAATATATATATAAATAAAGCCCGGACTCCACTAAAGCGAAGATGTGCAGAGAAGTTCAAAGCGTAGACTTACCAGACAAGCCTAACGGTCTCCACTGGAGACGAGAAGTGTGAATAAAGTAATTCTATAGGTTGTTAAAAAAAACATTTCTCTGCTCGTCTCGTCTCGTTTCGACAATTGGGAGAGAATTAATAAACAGTGCTTTAACACTAGGAGGCCTCTGTCCACCTTGGTACGCAGGAAAAGCTTGGTTTAACTTCTACTGGTATTTACAATGTAAACTGATATGTTTCTACATCATTATAATATGAACTGCAAGGTTGAATTTTCTTAAAATATAAAGGATAGAAAGCGGAGAACAATAATATCACAAAATTATCGCTCCCCGCCCGGCTGGGAATCGAACCCACCCCACCCTTCGTGTACACTCACACGCTTGCGCCCTACGCCACGACGCCTTACGCTCTTAGTTACTTATAAATTATATTCATGCATAACAGTCGAGGCCAGTCGTGGCGTAGGGACACAAAGTGTGACTTACAATCACCGACTAGTTGTGGGTTCGATCCCCTCTCGAGTAGATGAAATATATATTTAAATTTATATTTTCATTTCTTCGCTCTGGTATCGAAGCAAAGCGCGGCGTTGAGTTCTGCTCCTCAACACGCAATGCCTCCAAAATATGGAAGAAAATAGGGAACGGAGTGTCTTAACACTAGGTTCCCTCTGCCTACCCTACTGTGTGCGGGATACAGTCGCAGCTTTTAGTATAGTTTGCTTACACTTACATCCAAAACACTATTTTATATTTACATACACAACTACATGAGTTAATTAAACAATAATGACAAATAAGTAGATACTTTCGTTAACCGTCTACTTAAAATTATATTGCCTTTTATGGAATGATTAAAGGCGGTGTTTTTATATTGGAAATAAAATACAATGTTTAAACTCTTAATGATTCGGTAGTTAGTAAATAAAATATGTTACTGTAATGTTTTACTTTGATAACTTTATATTTGAGGTCGGTCGTGGCGCAGCGGCACGAGGTGTGATTGTAAAACCGACTGGCTGTGGGTTCAACCTCCACTCGAAAAGATGAAATATTTACTCAAATTTATATTTCCATTTCTTCGCTCTGGTGTCGAGGTTAAGCGCGGCGTTGAGTTCTGCCACTCAACACGCAATGCCTCTAGAATTCGGCAGAAAGTGGGGAACGGAGTGTCTTAACACTAGGTTCCCTCTGCCTACCCTGCTGTGTGCGGGATACAGCGTAAAGCTGATTTTTTTTTGATGAAAGAAGCTCAATGTGATTGACTATCCAGCGCCATGTTGCAACCAGGATAATATAAAGTTATAAAAAAAAACATCTTCACGCTGTATCCCGCATACTGCAGGATAGGCAGAGGGAACCTATTGTTAAGACATTCCGTGCCCCACTTTCTGCCGAATTCTACAGGCATTGCGAAAATATAAATTTAAGTAAATATTTCATCTCCTCGAGTGGGGATCGAACCCACAACCAGTCGGTTTTACAGTCACACTTTGTGCCCCTGCGCCAGTAATAATAAATATTTTATTATTTATATTTCATATTTTCACGCTTAACACGCTCGCTTTCACGTCGTATCAACGTGAAACATCTTCTATACATCATTAATAGATTGTATCATATGTTTTAAAACAAACAGACTACACACGTGGGCGTGGAGGAGGTGGATATAATTAATAGGGCATACGAAGAGCTGATGTCGGCATTGCGTCACAGCGGATGATGCGACAAAAACTAAAATCGAATTTATAGTAATGGACCCTATTACTTTTACAAAATGGCGTAATGTCAACAGTGCGGTGCATATAGAGGAGGTTTAATTGCTCTCCAGTTATAAATTTTGGTAAAATAATTGTATATGTAATAAAATTAAATTTACCTATCCATATAGGTAATTTATTGTTTATTTCATATTACAAAATTGTAGCGCTATAAAATTATTAGTTTACGGTTTTAAATGTTTTAATTTACTTCGATAATGTGCTATGATATTATGTAGACATTTAAAATTATTTGTTTATAAAAAAAACAGTTTTCGTAACATTGGCGAAGTGATTTTGTGCTCAACAGGCACGCTCTAACGCCATAATAAAAAAAACAGAACAGAAGAACAGTTTTTTTTCCAGCTGCATCCCGCATATAGCAAAGTATTTTAATAAATAGTATTTTCTCTTGCCAATAACGATAGTTCTAAGTAATCATCTTTGGATAGCGAAGATTTGTAAGATCTCAAGATAAAAAAAAAAATTGTAAAAACAAAAACCCCGATTGCATAAAACTAAAAACAAAATAAGTCCAATAGTTTATTAGGATTAACAGTCGGGACCTCTTTAAATTATGCGGGTTCCTGGTAAAGATTTTATTGATTGAAGAATTACTTATAGGTCCCGACTGTTAATCCTAATAAACTATTGGGCTTGTTTATTTTGTTTTTAGTTTTATGCAGTCGGGGTTTTGTTCTTACAAATATTTTTTTATTTTTCACTTTTTTGTTAGAATTCATTATGGTAATCATAATCATGATATACCTTTTTGAAATCCTCGTAATAAGTTGTTGAATTTGAGACCCATATTGTAGCATTCAAAACGAAAAAATTTTTATTCACTAAGTCCAATGGCGTCCCACAGCCGCCATGGTTGTTTTTATTTAACGTAACCTATCTAAGAACACTTGGGCTGCTAATACAAATCTAACGATACCTCAATTATGTAAATCCGTTCAGCGGTTCTGGAGATATGAGGTAATAAAGAATAATACATACATACAAGATACGCGCGAAAAACATAACCCTTCCTTAGCAGTCGGGAAAAATGTAAAAATAAGTCGTAACAAGCGTGTAAGAATTTCGACGTAGCTCGATGAAAACGTATGGCTTAGTTGGTCACAGCGCTTGGACAGTTTCCAAGAGACGCGGGTTCAAATGCCCTTATATTCAAGTTATTTATATGTTTTCTTAAAAAAATGTTATTATTTTCTAAGTGTGAAATAACACTCATTATTTCTTTTCCTTGACAAAAAATCGAATCCACAACCTGTCGCGATTACAATCACACCCTTGTGTCCCTGCGATTAAATATTCATTTAAACTTTAAGCATAACTATTCCCTCACTTTTTGCGTCTTACGCGTTTAGCATACAAATAATATGGAATTTAAAACAGCCAACAGTAAATAACGAGGTGTGGTGACGGCTGATCGGCTTATCCGTTTCCTAGCTCAATTTGTCACGGCTACGGGCTAATACTGGCATAAGCCTGCATCCTCTGTAATATCGAATATATTATGGGTTTAATCGTGATTCATAATATTAGCGGTATTTAATCCGATATCAATTAATGTTTGCCCGGGTTTTGTGGGTCGACTCGATTATTATTAATATCGGGATATATATAAGATAATTTTACAATGATCGAAAATCATCTTCACGCTGTATACCGCATAAAAGACCACTTTGCGTTAAGACACCCCGTTCCTCACTCTCCGCCGAATTTTTCGAGAGTGAAGAAATGAAAAATATAGTTACATAATAATTAATTCCCTCAAGTTGGCATTGAACCCACGACCGTGGCGTTACCGTTACAGTCGTAGCCTTGCGCCCCTGCGCCACAGCAGCTTCAATTTTACAATAAATTAATATTATTAATATTTTTTTTATCTATACATGAACTTATCTAACTTTTATGTTTTAGTATGTATGTTTTAATTTATTTACTAGAAACTCGCTCGCGATTTCATCCGCTTGAAAGTCATCTTATCTTTTTATTTATGAACCAATTGAAGTAAAACATAGCTAATTTTTAAGAACAGTTCACCAAAATACAATATTACAAATTGTATTTAAATCGGGCACAAACACACGGACAAATATAAAAAAAGCTCTAATAATAATTTGTCTCATATGTCTTCATGTCAAGACAGTTCATATTAGTTACATTTTTATTATATGTATAGTTTTTTATGACTTTTCAATCTCAAGAAATTATATTAAGGTAAATAAGCAGACTTCTTCAATATTTTTAACATTTTTTAAAGTGTTATTTCATACTTAGGAAAGAAAAATACTTATCTAGAAAACGTATAAAAACGCCTCCTGGAAACCGACCTGGTAGACTTCTTCAATATTTATATTAGACGCTATTCGTGATAGATATTTGAATTTATCTGAACATCAAAAGGTTATGAATATATCAGGGCAAAGAAGAAGTATACATATAAAGAAACAGGTTTAAACATTGATAACTAGCGCCAATTGATTCGAGCCATACCTATTAAAGATGTCACGCTGTTAATAAATGAGTATTTCTATTAACTTTCACCTTTGATCTGAGTTATAGAAATAAAAGAAACCTGTCAATATAACTCCAGTAGTTGTGGGTAGAATTTACCATAACCACTATCGGGGGTCAATAAATAAAGGTGATGTGTCGGTACTTTAATAAATTGCGTGCCGGTTTCGTCTAGAACTGCGCCTACGCATGTCATGACCTGAACGACGAACTTATTCTTAGAGTTTATTGCACTGTTATTTTCTTTTTTATCGTTTTAAAGTGGAGTAAATTTGTTATTAATATTCTATTTAACACTCAATTTAAAGCTAACTTTATTTCTCATGTTTTTTTGTGTTATATAGATACTTGAACTGGAGAATAAACTAAAGATAACAAGCAACTTAAAATTTTCAGAAATACTATTTTTGCCTGTAACTATTCTGCAGATACAAAATACATTTATAATAATATTTACCTAAACTGTAACATTAAATACTTGGTCATCATAATAATATTATAAATGTGAATGTAAGTTTGTTTGTTACGCCTTCACGCCAAAATTACTCAACCGATAAAAGTAAAGTAAACTAACTGAACAAAGTCTCGTTTGGGTCTCTACTTTAAATATAAAATTCGATATAAAAAATAGTAAAAAGTACGTTCAAACGTCATTAAAATAGCGCAAAGAAACAACAATAAAACTCAAGTATGGCGCAAAATATTATTTCTTCTACGCGGCGTTGGAGAAAGCAGACGTGGGCGGGCGCCGGCGCTACAACCTGACCCATCGTGGCTCGTAGCCGCATATCCAATGTCAATGACTTGTTAATATAACTATATATTATTCATTATATTTATACTGTTACGTAAATTGATTGAGGCCGACGTGGCGCATCGGCACTGGGGTGTGACTGTAACACAACGGTTGTTGGTTCGAACTACACTTTGAAGAATTGATTATTATTAATTCCATTTGTTCGCTCTGGCACTAAGGCGAAAGGAAAATGGGCAATCCGTTGCCCATTTTCCACCCATGTGTCTTAATACTAGATTTCTTCTGCTTACCCTGCTGCGTGCGAGATACAGCGTGAAGCTAATTTGTTTTTTATTTATTTTTATTTAAGTTTTTTAGAAAACATTTCATCATTTAACATTACAAAAATTTGAACGAAATGAAGTCAACAAGTGTTGGGATTAATTATATTTTGATAACTTTAGCATTTATTGACTATAAAATCTTATGACCCGATATGCAATATTAATTTATAGAGTGTAATCTTGTTGTAATTAAAATAGTTTAATTTTGCCGCCTCCAATTTTATTTTCCTTCTAAACCAATTATGCTTGCACAATCTCTTCTCTTGCTCATCATTGACTACGCTGATGTATGCTATTTTGATGTAATTGAGGAACTAGTTAATAAGTTAGACTCTAGACTCTAGAGCAGTGATTCTCAACCACTGAGCCGCGGCACTTTTGTGTGCCGCTAAATTTCAAAAGTGTGCCGCCAAATTTTGCAAATATATAATAATGTTAATATAATTAAATTATATCATTTAAAAAAATATATTTTTAACATGAATATATATTTAAATCCACAATAAAATAAATTCGTATATTTAAAATTTTTGTCATAAATTATTTATGCAGTGTGTTGTAGTAAATAATTTCTCTTTGTGTGCCGCCAAATTTTCTTTGTGTGCCGCCAAATTTTCTTTGTGTGCCGCCAAATTTTCTTTGTGTGCCGCCAAATTTTGAAATCGGTAAATATGTGCCGCAACAAAAAAAGGTTGAGAATCACTGCTCTAGAGTATGTACAAAACATAGCAACACGTTTAATTTTTGATTTGCGCAAATATGATCACGTCTCCCATTTTTGTGCTCAACTTAATATGTTCTTTCTATACTTTTAACATACTCAATAATCCTCATTTTCTTTCTTATCTTCTTTTTCAATTTTACCTACTTCCTGATTCCATCCGACCTAGACGTGCAGAGCGAAGAAATTAAAATAATAATAATTTATTTCTTCGAGTGGAGATCGAATTCTCAAATCTCGTTACAGTCATACCCTTGTGCCCCTGCGCCACGACGGCCTAATGATAGAAGAAGCTTTTTGATAAAACTAATTTAAATAAATATTTTTCTTTTATATTAAAAACACCCTTATCGTAGTACCCTTAATCGAAATAGAATAACGCCGCAAAACTTTAAAATAAATCCAGAGTAAAATGGAAACAACTGAATCCCCAGGGATTGGAACCAGAACCAATGCTATTACCATGAAAATTGAAAGTCAACATTTCACCGAGCGACTTCGAGCCTTTTATAATAAAAGCCTTTACCGACCTCGTAAAACTGCTTTGTGGAATAAATCTCTCTCATATACCTATATATTTGTGAAATAAATTTCTTTCAAATAAGGACCTATAGCTAGTTTAAAGTTCCATTGGGTTATTATAAACTTAACAGAACCTAGCAAGCTATTTGTGAATATTTTACTGTAATTAAGACAGAATTAAGAGTTTTATTTTTGTGTATTTTAGCTAAAAGTTTCTCATGTTTTTATTCGCTTTAATATTGTATTTTAGTTTGTAAAATTATTTGAAAATATTTGAATTTGCATTATATTTTAGTGCCTATATAATTATATCTGTATGGTTTCCATAATAAACATAATTTAAATATCCTAAAATGTAGGTAAAACATTTAGATTCGTAATACATATGTAATAATAATATTAATACCCAATTACATAGCACAACTTTACAACACAACAACTTCACAATAATTTTACAGCAAATTTATGTTTACTGCCACTGGAGTATCAATCTACAAATTTATAGTTTTACTTTATAGACGAATACATAATAAATATCTAGTATAAATTAGTAATAAAAAATAAACTACCTGTAATTTTATGGTTAACGAATCTTTTATTATGTTAATTGAATATTTAGAGTATCTATTCCAACCGATTCGTGTCAAAATGAAGTAGATTTAAACACTTCCGGCGTTGTACACCGGAATCATAAATTATGACGAATGGCATCCCGGAATTAGTGTCCTTGGTGACTGAGTGACATAATCATTGTTACGTGAGGTGAGTCAACGGATGTCTGTGTTTTGTCTGCTCCAACGCTAATACGACTCTATTGTTTTGCTGTTTGTTATACGAATCTTTGCACAGTTGGTGTTGTTCATTAGTTATAGCTTCATATATTTATTTTAAGAGAGTCGTGGTGTAAGGGCACTAAGTTTGATTACAAACGTGATTGGTTGTGGCTTCGATCCCCGCCCGGGGAAATGAAATATTTATTTAAATTTATATCTTCATTTTTGCTCTGGTGTCGAGACAAAGCGAGGCGTTGAGTTCCGCCACTCAGCACGCAATGCCTCCAGAATTCTGAAAATTGGGGAACGGAGTGTCTTAACACTAGGTTCAATCTGCCTACCCTGATGTGTGCGGGATACAGCGTGAAGCTGATTTTATATACATGTAGAATTTGAAGGACAAACTTGTGCCGGAATGATATACCTACTGCGAGTACGCTGTAACAAAATCGGACTGTAATATATTTTCTTTAAAATTTTAGCATTAGAAAGTTAAAATAACGGTTTTCATTGTAATATAAACACAATATAACAACATTATTTTAAATATTGGCAACAATAAACAAATATAAAGGTAGCGGGAATACCCTAAAGTAGCAAAAAAAATTGTATTGTAAATGATTTCGAATATAAATTTTAATTTGTAAAAAAATAATATTATGTTTAGTTAAAGTAGTAAAGTAAGTATTTTACAATGATATTTAATGAGAATTGTACTCACATCCAGACAGATACTTCCTTTAATAATAATCTAAATAGTATAATAGCAGTAAACGGGCAACTGGAGACGTCAAAGTATATTTATAAAAGTATCATGTATGTTTTATAATATGAATGGAATATGAATTTAAATATGTCGAACTCTATTCTGGACGGAATGGCTGAGATTTCATCGATTTTATTTCTAACAATATTACCTAAGGTCACTTATGTTCCACATTTTACTAGGGCACTATATTAATTTTATTGTGTACGTACTTATTGATATAATAACAGGATCTTTGAAAACTATAAAATTACTCAAGATTGGAATACTTTAAATGTGTCTAAGTAATTACGATATCTGTAAACTTCATTTTGAGTTCACAATTATCACTGAGGCCAGTCGTGGCGCAGCGGCACGAGGTGTGACTGTAAAACCGACTGGTTGTGGGTTCGATCCCCACTCGAGGAGATGAAATATTTACTTAAATCGAGGTTAAGCGCGGCGTTGAGTTCTGCCACTCAACATACAATGCTTCCAGAATTCGGCAGAAAGTGGGGAACGGAGTGTCTTAACACTAGGTTCCTGCTGCCTAACCTGCTGTGTGCGGGATACAGCGTAAAGCTGATAAAAAAAATATCGTATTAGTTTTAAGTTTCAACCCACTTCAATATCGATTTTCTTCTCTCTATTTATAAAATACGGAAGATTAGCAAAGGTCAAATATATAGACGACGCGAATAGAAATTAGGTAAGGTACATTGCACAAGACGATCAAACATGAATATAGTGGGATTATGCTTTATAACAACGGATTGTTCGAATATCGCTGTACGGGCTCGGTCGACCCGCGCCCACGTCTGACCTGCCTCGCCTACGACCATTCCACCTTCTTTATGGTCTCATAACATCGCGTAAACTTAATCTAAAGAAAGATTCTAAACTTTACGACGGCAAGATGAACTGCTCTAGCTCTTGAAATGGTGTGTTACCTGAGCTATTTATTATTGTAATTGTTAAAACCGCTGTGTCGAAATTGAAGGTATCCATTTTAGGATTATCGTTTATAATTTATCTCAATTTTTATAATAATTTTACAGTATTTTTTGTTTGTTGCTACTGGAATTTTACCCCATAGATAAAAAATAGGTTTGACATATACATATATTACGTATTTTTCATAAGACTTAAAAAAAAATGACGATTTAAATGCAGTAAACATATATACATAAATCTACGGACATTGAAGTTTAAATATAGCACCTATTTTATTTTGATTCTTTAGTTTTCTTTATCGTTACATACAAAAGAGTTGCATAACAAAGTAAGATTTAAAGCACATTATTTAAGCTCACCCCGTACAGTGTGGCTAAAGCGATAACCGTAAAATAATTGAAATGTGCCGTTCAGTGGATTTCTCTTGTGTGGCGTCCGGCCAAGTTCTACATCGACGTACAGTGTGAAAGGTTTGATAACTTTATCGAAAACAACGGTGAGAATGAAGAAGAACGTGCTCAGCTGGTTTGGGCACGTCGAACGAATGAGTGACGAAAGAATGGCAAAGAAGATTTATTATGGAAAAGTGAGCGGTAAGAGGGGTAGGGGGAGACCTCGGTTGACATTCGAAAACACAGTATCAAAAATACTGGAGGAAGGTCACGTAAAAAGCATGAGGACCCCCCGAAGGGCATGTATGAAGAGGTTGATGACAGTTGACGAGGCGAAATAGGTACGAGTATATAGAGACCGTAGTGTTTGGCGCTCCGTTCTCTCTGACTACCCCGCTAGGGATAAAGCGTGAAGTGAGTATGACTATATGTAACAAGATATGACATAACTCTTATATGCTTCTGTGGATTTCATGCTAAAATAGCGTGCAAAATATGCTTCTCCGATTACTAACCGGTAGGAAGGTAAATCAGGTGAAATTATAGTATACACAGTAAATATATACTATAGTAAATATACACTATAGTAAATATATTATCGTGCAGAAAATTATCTCGTTCAACACGAACGAACGAATCGTATGCCAAAACATTTCTAAAGTTCGAAAAGTTTATTTTACATTGTTAAACGTAATTTACGGCCGCAAATGAATTTGGCTGGAAACTAAGCAAGTCGCTGTGCGAGTTCGGAATATAGATTCGGTGTAATGCAACCAATAAATTAATACTAATAGGGTAATATATTGGGTATATATTATTTATTTTATATATGTTTTCATTTTAATACAGTTATTACTCTAGGTTTTATTGTAAAATAAGATGGCTCTACTATCTCTATCTTTAAACAGCATAGTCCCAGTTACGTATTAAGTAAATCAAATTAATAATTTTATACTAAAATCTCATAATCACAGCCAAATAAGACATTAAATACTCTATTATAAAACCGTTATAAGGAAAATGTGTTATGTAACACTTGGTCGGCATCATGTTGGGCATTCGCAAATGTATGTACGGAGTGGTGCATAAATTAAAAGTTCCATCTTGTTTCAAGATCCAAGCTGCCTCCGAGCACACTCCAAACGTGTTTTGCGTCTCAACGAGGCACACCGAGAAATGTTTCAAAGACAATTAGCTAAAATTACCAGAACGATCGTTTAACAAGTAATTGTCGCAAAATTCTGTAGGTACACGAAAGAAATATACGTTTCATGTCATTAATTCATTCACGAAATAAAAAGTTCCTTCACATCAATTTGTCCAAGTTGTTTCTTGGAATCGGTGAAGTTCATAACCGCTAAAGTTTAATATTCATGATTTTTCTTTTAAATAATATTATTAATTAGTCTGTTGGAGTATTATAA
>DWQW01010480.1:0-12109 GCA_018249695.1 Heliconius erato demophoon
CAAAAATTCCAAAAATGTTGGAAATGGATTCTGTTAGTTATCCTTTAACACCCTGGCTAATTTTTTCTTAAATATTTTCAATGTACAGAAACGACTTTTCTACAGATTTATTATAAGTATAGATATTATATTATTAATGATTTCCTATAACGAATTTGAATCCACACCATGTAAGTGTTATTCATCTTACTTTTTATAAAAATATTAAAAGTTGTAACCTTTTTTTATTGTATCAAAATTTAATATTGCATTTTCAATATCGGTGTTAAACGTTATAGTCGATAAAGTGTATTTACACGTCAAATTGTAAAATGAAACTCGGTGCGCAAATATGACTCGATCAAATTAAGAAAATATAAGAGCTTCATAAAATGTACCTTAAGATACAATAAAATGTAAGCTTTTTTTATATTTTTGTTTTATTTAAAGTACCGTATATCTTTATTATCCGTCGGTCTGTCTATCTGTCTGTCCGTTTGCATGTCAGTCAGTCTGTCAAGATTAATTTTGTTAAGAAGAATCAAGCTTATATTAATATATAATATGCAGATCTACAGTTCTATGGAGCGCAGAAAAAAAAACACTTCCTTAGTTAGCACTATCAAAAATACGAGCATTAGCATCGTTGTTATAAATAATTATTTTCATTCTGTTTGGTTAAGATGCAGCGTTGAGTTACGCCATTGTCTCGCAATTTGGTAGGAAAATAGGTAACGGAATACACTCTCAGCACTCAACACTAAGTTCCCTCAGGCGACTCTGCTACACGAAGACACAGTGTGAAGCTAAAATAAAATATTAACCGATACCTACATAAAATAAATTTATCCCGAATATAATTATAAAAAGTTTGTGTGCAAAAAAAACAAGTAGTTTACTCTGGTTACTTAAATAAAAGCGGTATATACTTCTTACTTTAAAAACTCTGAATTTACATAAAAAATATATTCTTGAAGGTTAAACACAAGCAATTATAATTTAAAAACAAATAAAAAACGTCAAATTCGTCGTTTCGTATTGAAAACAACTTTTTGGTTATTTTTATGATCAAATAATTGTGAGTCGGCGGTTCCGTTACTATATTAAAATTCAATAACATTTTAATAGCGAAGGTATAGTGTAATATAAAATAAAATACGACAAAACAAATGATCAAAAATACCGTTGTGGCAAAGTGGCACAACGTTTGAACATAAGCCCGGTTGTGGGTTCGATTCCTACTAGAGGGAATGAATTATTATTGTATTACTCAACAGCTAATATCTTGAAAATTTGGCGGTCTCCATTTTTCTTAAAACTGGACTACAATGCTGTGCGAGAAAAAACGTTAAGCCGTTTTATTTAAAACAAGGTAATTCACAAATTCACAAGCAAATTGGAAATGCAAAATGAGTCATTTATCGATCGAAACGAAATCCCAAATACGCGAGGCAATAAAGTTTGGAAGGATCGTATCGCGCTCGTTGAGGCGGTAACTTGTGTATTTTTATTTATTTATACCCTCGACGCTTTGTAAGATGTCAGTCATAATGAATATATTACCGGTAGCATCAGTATACTTGAAAATGTAATTATTTAAAGCCACCATCGGTCAGATTCTGATGAACAGCCTGATAACAATCACCCATTCACGCATTCTCCATCCACATCCATTACTGTTTCATATCCAATAACAACTTTTGCTTTACAAGACTCGACAGAAATAAATTAAAATAGCTAAATTGAACTCTAAATATTAGACATTTGAGTTGATTTTTGAACATCAATCTGGTAACTGCGGGAGTGCTAACTCTTTCATCTATCATAATCGTTCATGCTGAAAACAATCAAGATTGATATTTCTGCTGTTCAATTTTGGGCATTATGCCACATATAAATAAAGTAAAAAATGGTATATTAGTGGGTTGCTTTGTCGGTGGATATCTAACCACCGACGGAGGCGCATGTAGGCGGCGTAACGAAGGGACCCACGGAAAATGACTAACGACATCTGCCTACCGCCTGTCAAATAACGGACAGATAATAAATGACCCCGATTGTTTATCATCAAATATATCATATATCATTATCGTGTTCTCAGCGCTTTGGGGAGCTGTGACTTGGTGCCATGATTAATACTGTTTAGTTAATTTTGAACTTGTAATATAAATAGTTGGGGGTAATTTTGAATGTCATCGGTGGATTGTTGGTTGTGGTTTTGTTTTATTATATTTTTAAAATGAAATATGTTATATGATTACATTGTTTTTTTTTTCATTTCTCTCGCTTTTTTTCGGCGTTAAGTTCTGCCAATGAACACGCAATATCTTAAAAATTTGGTGGAAAGTGAAGAGCGGAGAGTCCTAACACTAGGTTCCCTCTGCCTATCCTGATAGTTGAGGTATACAGCATCATGATAAAAAAATAACTTCAAAAAAAAATATAAAGAGAAAAAGTTAATATTTATTCACAAATAAGAATTCTTCAAATCTAAACATAGGAATAACAATTGCACCATATATCCAAGCTCGACTACATTTTAAATTACAAACTATGCGAGTTCCTCGACAGAAACTAAAAGTCATGTTTCATACTTTAGGTACAAGGATGCAAAGACTTTGAATATAAATCTCGTCTCGTCTTCTGTCATATAAGTCACACACGACAGTCCATGTTTACCAACTTATTTTACAAGGTTAACTGGCAAATTGAGATATACCACTTTATGCCTTATTGTGCTTAGTTTTAAAGATCAAGTGTGGAGTAAAAATTATTTGGCCTGACAAATGACAATAGACTTCGTTGTAGATGTCAGTTGTATGTCCATTTTGTTGGGACTAATTTAGGAAATGAGTTGTGTTGGTTGGTTGAGGTGTATTGGTATGGTCATTACTTAATTTTTAAGTTTAAAAATATTATTGAGTCCGTTATGGTGCAGGGGCACAAGAGTGTGATTCAAAATACGACGATTGTGCGATGAATTCCTACTCGGTGGATGAAACATATTTAACATTTTCATTTTCTTCTTTCTGGTAACGAAGCAAAGCGCGGTGTTGAGATCCGCCACTCAACGCACAGTGCCTCTAGAATTCTTGGGAAAGTGAGGAACGGAAGTGTTTTAATGCTAGGTTCCCAGGTTCTGCCTACTTTGCTACATGCAGAATATAGAAATGCGTAAAGCTAAAAAAATAAAAATACCACTGTGTCTGTTGGCAATCAAAATAAAATAATGATGGATCTTATAGAACGCCACGTACGATGTTACGATCTGTAAATTTTGGGCAAGGAGAGAGTGATGTATAACTTCCCTCTATCTTCCCCGCAAATTGCGGATGCATCATAAATTATTTAGGAAGACTGTCTGTGTCTGTTTTCTAGACAAATAAAGTGATAAATTATTTTACTTTGCAACTTTTCCACGAATCTGAATGGGTCATATTTTATTGATATTTAACTTAATAATATGGATCATAAATAAATTTAGATATACTTTAACATTCGGCGTTGAATTCCGCCACTCGACACGTAATCCCTCGAATTAATCGAAAGGTAGAGTATGGAATCTTAGCCCTAGAGCATAGTATTAAGGCACTTCCACTCTTGCTATTTACAATTTACAGCGTGAAACTATAAAGAAAAGAAAAGATTTCTCATTATAATACAATATCTTTTGTAGTCATTAACTTGAGCTTTGTCAGTTTATTACAGCGAGCTTTCAAACATCTTTAACACAGGAGTAAGAAATAGGGAGGTATGAAATCATTTTTCAGGGCCACAATGTAACGACAAAATCAGTGTTTGTGAAAATTTTACTTTAGAATATTAAGGGTTTAAGTGAAAAACTTTCCGCGAAACGAAAAAGTACAGGCTTTTTGATGAAAAAATATATTTTTTATAAGTAGTTAAAAGAAACCTAAAGTATTCTGTAGTTTGCGTTCATCCATTACAATTGTTTGGTATGGAGTAGTTCTAGTGACTAAAAAACATATTTAAAATACGTGATTTGCTATTGAAATTATTCTAGATTATATAATATCTTTGTTTGTATTCTAGCAATGTATACATATAAAAAATCTTTTCTTATCTACTGATTTGGAAAGTTGAAATTTGCTTTGGAGCTTTTGTGTTTGATACCATTGTTGCACAGGAGCACAAGTTTTGCGATGGTTTTGGGTTTGATTTCCACTGGGGAGGATGTATTAATAATTAGTAATATTATCATTTCTTCGCTCTGGTACTAAGACTAAAGCGGCTTTGAGTTCCACACATTAACGTTAGGTTTTTTCTACCTATCCTTCTGTATGAGAGATAATGCGTGAAGCTGAAAAGCAAGAAACTATAGGTCTTTCAGTAAAGGAAACATTAAGAGTGAGTTACATGTAATGTAGTTTAGGAAGTGCAGGAGAGAGTAGAAAATATTAAAAGTGGATTTCTCGAAATAATATAATACAACCATTCTGGGAGGAATCCCTGTTAAATAATATTTTCTAGTGCAAAATAAAAGACAGCTCTCTCTCTCTTGTACCACACGCTTAATTTCCAGAGCGGCACAGTAAGCTTGATAAATGGGTGTCGGAATTTCAAAGGGGCACAATAGAGACCTGACCTGAGATCGTTAATCAAAAAACATCTATCGTGTCGAGGTTGGAACGAATAAGCAAACTAAAGAGCTATCAATAAGATGTCTTTTGATTAAAAACACTGTAATTTTTTTTTATGTATATACGTACGTATGTATCGATTATAATAAATATCGTACTTAAGATAAAAAAATAGTGATAAGACTCGGGTTTTAAATAGTAGTTTATTTTAATTTATTTACCAGAATTTACAGACATACACTGTCTCACTGTAACCTCAGAGATCTGTTTATCTTTTATTTAGCTTTCACTCTGTATCCCGCGCGTCTATATTAGGAACCTGGGCCCCTAGTGTTAAGACTTTTTTAATTTCGTTCTCCTTTCCACTATATTATTTATCAATACTTAAGAATACTAGACAATAGGACTCTCCATTCTACTTTCATAGATAAACAGGCGCCTATAGCAATATAACCTTTGAAAATAAACAAACAATAACCAACTAAGACTTGATAGGCGCACGCGTTATGACAAATGGTCGATCAATGTCAGTTTCTAATAGGATTATGCCCCCTAATGCCCTCGGGGCCTTCTGTACATGACAATGAAATTTTCTTATAAGAATGATGAAGATTTAAATTCAATTTGACGTTCGATTATACAAGAAGGTATTGGTGTATTGTGGGTTACTTTGTTATTTTATTTTCTTTTTATTATGTTGGTAAGCACTAATCAGTAGTCAATAAGACATTGTTTAGACTTGAACTTTAATATTAAATTTAACGAAAAAAAAAAATTCGATTTTCCATTTTAAAATGTAAAATGGCAATGGATTTTTTTCCATTCCCGTAGGAATTTCGTGAAATCCTTTCTTAATACTACACTCTCCGACTTGTATTCCAGTAATTTTGTGTGTGTGGTGTCTGTCAGTCACTCAGTAACGGAAGAGTTTTGTATATAATGGTATATGTATGTTCATATGGCATCTATTTATTGCTTACGTTCATTTTATATGACAGTGCCATAATCATGTTATAATATCTAGAATTATCTTAAATAATCTTAAATTAAATATACCGTGTATATAAAATATATAAATTTTGAAGCCACATTCAGATTTAATGCAAACATTTGCAAATAAAAAAAATAAAATTCCTTTCCGCCCGATGTTTGAGACATTCTGTGTTGAGTGGTGGAACTCAACGCCGAGCTGTTAAAAGACCGAACTCAAAAACGAAAACGCAACTCAGCTTAAATGCTGTTCCACGCTAGAACGACCAAAAGACCAAGAATAAATATGTAGGCATATTGATTTATTATATTTTACGCCATTCCAGACTAGCTAGCTAATGATTTTATAACAACATTAATATATTTATCATCCCAACGATTCCTAGAACGTAGCAGGATGCGGGACGTAAAGGAGCCGGATACGGAAATTACTTCATCGACAAATTTATGCAGTTGTAAAGGAGAATTTATTTGAAACGAGCTACGTGTGAAGTCTCAGAGGTGCAGATTAAAGAGAAATAGAGATGTTGTTTATTGAATATCAGGAGTTTTTGTGGAATTTAGGTTATTTAAATCAATTTGTGATGTTGCAAAAGTTGCTTATAGAAACCAGAATATTATTTGTAAAACGCTGCATCCCGCACGACACAGGGTAGGCAGAGGGAACCTGGTGTAAAACACTCCGTTAGAAACTGTTAGAAACTCCGATCGAGACGTTCTGAAAGACTTTCCGTTGAGTTCTGGAGGCATTGCGTGTTGAGTGGCGGAACTCGACGCCGTGCTGTGCCTCGACACCAGAGCGAAGAAATGAAAATATAAATGTAAATAAATATTTTATTTCCTCGAGTGGGAATCGAACCCACAACCAGTCGATTTTACAGTCACACTTTTTGCCCCTGCGCCATGACTGGCCTCAAATCCTTATATTATTTGTACTTTAATGAATTTGGAAAAGGAAGATTTGAAAAAAATAAATCAAAGGAATTACTGCTCTGGTTCATATCTCCGTGCAAGCAAAATAAGACGCGCAATTTAATTCTGCCACTGAAAACGCATTGTCACAAATTTGGGCGCAAAGCGGGGAAAATAGTGTCTTGACGTTAGTTGATCTCTGTCTATCCTGCTAGATACAGGATATAGATTAAAGCTAAGTAGTGAATACTGACTCTGGTTTTTTACTGATATTAAAATATGAAGTATTGTATCATGGCATGTCCATGTCAAAAAACATGTCCGATCCTTTATTAATAAGCATTAATAAATATTTGCAACGTTTCAATTTAGTTTTTATAAATATATTTTTCACCGTCAGAAGGGAAGTAACCTATTAAAAAGTTCAGCTACATTCACACTGTCCCCAAAACCATGCGTCAAAACCGATGTGATGGCCTAATAACTCATATCAAGAGATCTTTATGTTATGGATACTGAAAAATTTATGTTCCGGAAAAATTACATCAAAGAAACGTAATGTTTGTGAAATGATCGTAAATCAACGGTATAACTCATTTTTCGAGCGGCGTCTCAAAGGGGAGGATGTTTGAGCGCCGTAATAAGTTGTGATTATAATTACGGCGTTCAATTTTAAGGTCGTTTCCGAAGGAAAACGACCTCAAAATCTACAATTCAACAATCATTACACCAACAAGTAAAACAAATATTGCGTTGAAGTCCCAAAAAAGATAATTTGCTGTATAGCATATGAATAAATAATATTCAGGCCGTCGTTGTGTAGCTGTAAACCCGAAATTTGCGTGTTCGATTCCCAGACAGAAAAGGAATAATTAACTGTTCCTAGCTGTGGTAAAAAGGCAAAGCGCGGCGTTGAATTCCGCCTTTCACCATGCAATATTTCAAAAATTAGGCGGAGCGTGGCTAACGGAATAATTTATTACTAGGTTCCCTCTGCCTACCTTCTCCATACAGGATGCAGCGTGAAGCCGAAAAAATATCACGAATACAAACAAATCTACATCAACCAACTATATATAGTATAAACAATATTATATTCTGCACTTATACAGGTTGATTTTTTATGTAAATCAGTCATATAAAACCTATCATTAAGCGTAATTTGCCGTCGATTCGCCGTACGTACGTAATTAGGGGTCGCAAGCAACGTTATTTGCTCGCGACTCACTTTCATCAAAAAGTAATTTCAAATAGCAATTCTTAAGGGAACCTTGTAATAATTTGTTTATAATATCTTTGGATTTCTTTGTTTTATTCTTTATGAATAAGTTAAGATTTTGGTGATTTTTGTACTTCCTTTGAAATGTAAAGAAATGTGTTTTTTTTTAGAATTCGTCAAATATTTGATATTTGGCATTTTGGATTTTTGATTGTTGGGCAGCCGTGGTGCAGCAGCACAGCCGACTGTAAAAACGACTGTTGTGGATTCGCTTCTCACTCAGTGGAACAGTTTGTTTTCATTTTCTCGCTAAAATGGAAGACAAAGTACGACGTTGAGAGGAGCCGATGGCTTCAATTCATAATGTCTCAAACGGAAACTCTTTAACAGTATATTCCCTATGTAAATGCTACAATGTGAAATATTACAATAATTAAGTTTCATAATTATAGGTCCATAGGAAGAAAACTGGTATAGATTTTACAGAACGGCCTTGAGATACAGCAAATATAAAGAGATTATATCTCTTTAAAAAGTAGGATACGAACTGGGATTGTTACAAAAAAACGCATATACTTTTCAAATCTTTCATCCGCTTAAAGGTTTAAGACAAAAGTTTAAGACTCTTTATTCAATACAAGGTCAAATATCAAATAAGCATGGCAATTTAGGTACTCACCTACATTGTACAACATGTCAACATATTAGTTAAGTTTTGCTTCACGCTGTATCCCGCACATATCTCGGCAGGCAGACGAGACCTGGCACCTAGTGTTAAGATACTCCGTTTATATTACGAGACTTTTGTTCTTGAACCACTTCTTGAGTGGCGGAACTCGCTCTGCCTCATTACAAAAGCCATAAAATAAAAATATTAAATGTTTCATTTCCGCGAGTGGAATCGAACCTACGTTTGTCGTGCTTACAGTCACACCAATGTGTTATAAGTTAAATTGTGAACACGATTTTATTACATTATTATATATCTGAGTGTCACCGAGCGCCATAACTCACTTGTAATCTATTCAACACCGTTCTGCATTGAAACTATTAAATCTATTAGATAGGTACATAGAGTAAGTGTTTGTTTGTAAAATGTTATGTAGTATAGCTTCACGCTTTTTCTCGCATAGCGGCCTAGTGTCGATATACTCTGTTTTGAGTTTCACATACGAATTTGAGACATTATGTTTCAAGATATTTGATAGAATTCAAACCAACGACCCTCATTTACTATCGCCCAATATTAATAACCTATCTCCAACGTCAATCTTCGATTGTTCCATATATTTATCCATTGGATATATATATGGAACAATCGAAGATTGACGTTGGAGATAGGTTATTAATATTGGGCGTATGCCTATGATAGGCATAGTAAATGATAGTAACCTATCTATCTTTACTTTAATATAATAAAGCTTAAAGAGTTTGTTTGGTTGAACGCGCTAATGTCATGAATTGAAAAAATATTTTTGTGTATTTATAAACTGCTCTCAGGCCTGAGATCGATCTTGAGAGATACCTTATCTCAAGATCTATCTCAGTCTTGAGAGCGGTTTATAAATACGGGTCTTAACTATTTCCATTTGACAAAGCGGGTGAAGCCACATAAAAAAGCCTAGCAGAGTATAAAATAACATTCTGTTCACGGTTTATCTGTATCTGTTTTATTGAGACCTTTATTATTAAGTATAAACAGGGCCATTACTTGGATTTATCGCCTCGCTTCGTGTCCGAAGGTTGGTAATTACACGCATGTATCATTCCTCATACTTGAAAGTTTGCAATTCGATTTAATATAGTATTGGATAAGTATAAAAAGTTGTAAATATTTTATAATTGATACCACCGTGTGACAGTGTCTGAGTGTGTTAATGGAGGTTGTGAGTTCGATCTCCGCCCAGGGAAAGATAATAGGTATTACAAAAAGAAATGTTTAACACTAGTTATATTAAGTCTTTCTAATAATTTCGAATTTCATTTGATTTAAATTTGATAGCTGGGATTTTTTATGCGACTGTTTAGTTTTTTTTATTAATAGAAGGAAAATATATTTTTAGTCTATTAATAAAATATAAGACAAAGGTTCTGGTTTTTGAACGAGATGAAGAAAGGACGGAATGCAATATCAGTGTAAATGGTAAGATATTAGAACAAGTGAATGAAGTGGTATATTTGGAATGTTCAATAAAGATGGAAAATATGAGATGGATGTGGAAAGGCGTATTGCTGTCGGTAACTAGGTGAACGGTGCCTTAGCTGCATTGATGAGACGCCGAAACGGCAGCACAGCTACAACGGCCGTACAAAATGCAGTGTTGGTACCGACGTTGTTATACGGCAGCGAAACGTGGGTATTACAGAAGACGAATGAAAGAAAGACGAATGCCATGGACATGCGATATCTTCGTAGGATATGCAGAGTCAGCTTAGCTGATCGAATCCGCAATGAAGAGATACATACAATGGCAGGTACTACCAAGAATGTCACCAACCACCCAAGAAAATGCTCAGCTGGTTTGGGCACGTAGAACAAACGAGTGAAACGCTACAGTCTATCTGAATAAAACTAAGAAATGCCTAGTTTTGAAGAAACAATTACAACAACATAGACTCAACCAAGACCCAATGTAAATATTATAATTAAAATCCAACTGTCAACCTTGACGACGTCAATCAGATAATTTCAAGGTGGAAACGTCGATAATGTCATAATGTGAGCGCTAATTACTGGCTGTGTAGCATTAAAATATTACCAGCGCGAATTAAACGTTAATCGCTGTCGTTAAATACACAAGATACGTTTCCTTTACAGTGTATTGTGTTAATGTAAGCGTTTTTTTTGTTTTTTTTTTTGAAATATTTTTTTTAGGGTAAGAAATCCTGTTTCGGAATTCGAACGATTTCAAACTGGCAGATATTTGGGTCGTCCGAATATCCACTAAGCTCCACGGCGGGAGCTTGCACAATACGGTGGTGGGTAACCCTAGATGGTCTGATTGAAGAAGCACGCTGGGCCAGCCTGCACACACCTTTTTGGGCTAGTTCATTAAGTTTCCCCAATCTGACCATTATTTCGTTCACTTACGTTCAGGCGTGAATGTTCATGGTGAATGGTGAAGTTTAAAATAACTTGCTCTTCTCGCTGCCTCTTCCCGATCAACCATCTACAACAACAACTAACCATCAGGAGTGGCCCGCGTAACAAAACTTGGTCGCGGTTAAGACTGTGGCCGGCAAGGAGAGGTCGTTCCCAAAGTATAACTTTGAGCTATATCATTATTTTTGCATTTTTACCAAATATTGTCTAAGAAAGCCAAAAATAACTGATTAATAAAAAATATTAAAACGCTACAATTGTAGCCGCACCTCGTTGATTTATATGGCAGTATAGCCCTCGTTTATTCGCTTACGACATACGTCTTGTACATTACAGACATCAAATTATCTTAAAATGGCCGCCATATACAAGTTTATTTCGCAATTTACCTTTAGTTTTATATTATTTTTGTTTTATTTTACAAAAATCATTATCTTTTATTGAGTTAGACAGGAAGTAAGTCTGTTTTTCGCTTTCCACACAATTTGATGAAAAGGATGATGTGGAAAAGAATTTAATATTTTTTACAGATATATAATAAAAATAATTCATTTAAGTCCATCGCAAGGGCAACAAGAGTACGATTGTAAACGCGACGGTGGTGTGTTCGACTCCCACTCTTAACAAAAGTGTCTTAATATTAAGTTCCCAGGTTCCCTCTGCCTACACTGCTATGCACAGGGATACAGCGTGATACGAAAAATGTATAAAAATTTGCTTTCTTGGTATACCTATTAACCAACAGATGTTTTATAAAGTCTATTACACATTCTTCAACAGAAATACTAGTAATGGAATAAAAAGCATCATAATCTATTCTAATAGAATTACGTTCCAGAACAATTTTTATACATATTAATACAAGTTTTTTAAATTTTTGTAACGACTACAGTTAGCATGTATAGATGTAATAAAAATAATTGACTTTAATTTCCAAGTAACTCCATATATTGTAGACTTGTAGCCGTTAAGTATATTGTTATTGTTGCATTAAACTTTACGTTTTCAGCTTAAGCTGGTTTTTTACTTTATTTTTCTTTGTATTTTGTGTGTAAGATATTCAAAAGATAAAACGCTCCATTCTTCACTTTTTTCCTGAATTCCAGGCACAGTGCATTTTAATTGGTAAAATTTAACACCGCCTTCAGTTATAATTTATATTAATATTTCTAAAATTACATTCAGAGGCCGGTCGTGGCGCAGCGGCACGAGGTGTGACTGCAAAACCGACTGGTTCTGGGTTCGATTCCCACTCGAGGAGATGAAATATTTACTTAAATTTATATTTCCATTTCTTCGCTCTGG
>DWQW01010481.1:0-12108 GCA_018249695.1 Heliconius erato demophoon
CCTATATTTCATATAGTTTACGACTGGAAAAATTTGAAGCATTTTGTGACAGTTAAGCTATGAGGACGGTTACGTGACCTAGAAAGATTTTTTTAAAAATATGTTATATTAAATTATAGTAGGTATATGTATATCCAAGAATATTTATATAATGTTATTAACATCTCTATCAGAAGAAATGAAAATAATTCTCCTACCAGAGTGGGAATCGAACTCTCAACCGTTGTGTTTTCATCAAGGCAAGAATGCAGCGTTGAGGTTCGTCTCTCAACACGCAATGCCTCGAAAATTGGACGGAAAATGAGGAACGGAGTGTCTTGACACTAGGTTCCCTGTTCCCTACACCGCTATATGCGGGATACAGTGTAATGCCGAAACTAAAACTTGACCCTATCGTCTTAGCATAAATATTTCACTTCCTCAAGTGGGGAACGAACCCACAGCCAGTCGATTTTACAGTCACAATTTATGCCTGTGCACCGCCACTGGTCTTTTAAATTTAATTAAACCATATATAAATAAACATTTTTTGTATGAATAATGATATTTCATTATAAATTTCGACTTTTTTAAAGTAAACAGTAGTAGTAACCGTTAGTCGAAACACGAACGAAACCTATTTGAAGTTCAAGATTCTAATTAATTTTTAATAAATTTACTTCCGCAATAATTACGCACCAACGCTTCTATTAAATGTAACTCATCATTTTTAATTAAACGAGATAAAATATATTTATATATTACTCATATCATTTATGTATTTACTTCATTGACTTCATTTAGATTTACTGTTATATTCAGAAAAAAATATGTTATACTTTTACGTAGGTATATATAAAGTACTGCCTATTTAAAGACACATTTAATCGTAAGATGAATTTAAAAGGCTACAATGATATATCTTTTTGGCTCACGTTTTATTGCGAACATAACGGGGTAGGCAGAGGGAACTTGGGAAACTAGTGTTAAATAAGACACTTCGTCTCCATTAAGACATTTCCAGTTTTTTTATTGTGTGTTGAGTGGAGAAACACAACGCCGCGCTTTGCCTCTATATCGAGGAAAACTAAAATATTAAATATTTCTTTCCTCTGAGTAGGAATCGAACCCACAACTATCAGGTCGTGGCGCATAGGATAATGGTTCAACTCAACGAAATACAAAAAAAACCTTAAATTACAGACATCTGCCTATATGCTTTTTAATTCTCTTATATTTAGGAGCAGGTACCGCTAACCAGTATTTTATAACGACTCTATTAAAAGAGAATTAACTTTCAAATGAGTCAATGTAATGTGGTTTTCTTCACTCAACTTCGATATTTCCTTATAAAGAGAAAACCCAATGAAAGATAATTTCTTATAAATAGCACAAACAATTTTTTTTTATTTATATATGGTTTAATGACATTTAAGCGGCCGGTCGTGGTGAAGAGGCACAAAATATGACTGTAGAATCGACTGGTCGTGGGCTCGATCCCACTCGAGGAAGTGAAATATTTATTTACATTAATAATTTCATTTCTTCGCTCTGGTGTCGAGGCACAGCGCGGTGCAGAGTTCCGCCACGCAATGCCTCCAGAACTCGGCGGAAAGTGAGTAACGGAGTGTCTTAACACTAGGTTTCCTCTGCCTACCCTGCTGTGTGTGGTATAGAGAGCCGAAATTGAAGTTGAAATTTAACACATAGTTATGGGAAGGTACAGTCAGTCAATTCAAAGACGTGCTATGACAACATTAAATGTAGAAAAAAATTTTGCACACAGCAGGATAGGCAGAGGGAACCTAGTGTGTGTTAACGGAGTGTCCGTTCCCTACTTTCCGCCGAAAAATATTAATATTAATAACAATAATAATATGTAGAAATATTAATGTTAATAACTTTATATGCATATTAATTAATTGAAAGTATTATCGAATTCCAATCTTTTCGGCCTTATTACTGTCGATTACAAAATTTAATTATTTTGCTGTTATTTATTGACATGGTGAGGCCATCGTGGCGTAGGCGCAGAAGAATGTGACTGTAATACGACGATTGTGAGTTCGATCCCCACTCGAGGGAATGAATTAATATTTCTTCATATTTTCTTCATATTCATATTTTCATTTCTACGCTCTGGCACCAAGGCAAAAATCTGACGTGGAATTCCGCCATTTAAAACGCAATGCCTCAAAAACTCGGCTGTAAGTGGGAAACGGATTGTCTTGATGATAGGTTCCCTCTGCCTACCCTGCTGTATGCGGGATACAGTGTTAAGCTGATTTTTTTTATATATTAACATATGTATTATTAGTAAATGATTATTACGTAATTGAAAAGTTTCCTATTCGTTTCTACTAATCGTTGCGCAGGGACACAAGCGTGTAAACGCAACAACCTGTGGGTTCTGAATCCACTCGAGGAAAAAAAAATGTATTTTCATTTCTTCGCTCTGGTATTGAGGCAAATCGCGGCGTTTAGTTCCGCCACTCTGAAAAAAAAAACTATTAATAATAGCTTATTTAAGTTACTACTATTAAAAGAAATATGAGAAAATTAATAATTACATTGCATGTTTTCATAGAATTAGGCTGTCTACTTATACTTTCAATGGTAAAAGAGAAATGTAATATGATAATGTAGATATTCAAGATGTGGTTTACGCATGCGACGGAGACATCAGTCATTTTGAACTATTTTTTGCGTCCTTCTAGTTCTAAGATATTCTTACTTATATCTTGATACTACATAAGTAAGAAAATATGTATGTGTATAACAATTAAATCAGCTTCACGCTGTATCCCGCATACATCAGGGTAGGCAGAGGGAACCTAGTGGTAAGACACGACATTCCCCACTTTCTGCCGAATTCTGGAGGCATTATGTATTGAGTGGCAGAACTCAACGCCGCGCTTAATCCCTCGACACCAGAGCGAGGAAATGGAAATATAAATTTTAGTAAATATTTCATCTCCTCGAGTGGGGATCGAACCCCCCGACGTATAGTATTAATATATTTCTCAGTAGCCGTTGGTCGTTGGAATGTTCAATTAATTTAGACAATAATTCATATTGGAGGCCGTCGTGGCGCAAGGGCACAAGGTTGTGACTGTAATGTAACGATTGTAGGTTCAATTCCCACCCGAGGGAATGAATTATTGTTTTTTAATATTTTCATTTGTTCGCTCTGGCACTAAGACCTGCCTGGCGTGAAGTTCTGCCACTCACATAATGCTTTGACAAATTCGGCGGAAAGTGGGGAACAGAGTGTCTTAACACTAGGTTCCCTCTACCTACCCTGCTGTATGCGGGATACAGCGTGAAAAAATAGCTGAACTATTTTTTTAATTAATATTGATTACAAATCAATGTGAATTATTGTCTTCAAATCGCCTTCCTTCAAAGTTCATATCAACTACAGATCAATATAAATTTTGAAGATATATTTTTTTAATAATATATTTTTTGCATTCCATTTATATATAGGAAGTTGAATTAAAATAAGAAGTTAACACATTACGACTGCTGTATAAAAGGTTAATTTATATTTTTAATGTTATTTTATTAATATCAGAAACGTGCGCAAAGACATATTGGCCAATGTTTTGTAGTAATATTAGACCTAGTTTTATTTTATACCTTTTATTATTATTATTATTTATTATTTCCTATTTTCTATTTCATCTAAAAAATAAAGACATAACTATTTAGTAAAATACTTTACAATATAAAAAATATTGTGGTATAATTTTCACATTGAA
This sequence comes from Heliconius erato demophoon, assembly GCA_018249695.1. NCBI lineage: Eukaryota > Metazoa > Arthropoda > Insecta > Lepidoptera > Nymphalidae > Heliconius > Heliconius erato. The sequence goes on from DWQW01010481.1 coordinate 3,744, forward strand.
AATAGTTATTTTTTTATTATCGTTTTCGATAGGCCTGCAAACTAAGTAGCGGTTTTGCGTACTATCGTTCTTCATTAATTTATAATATTTATAGTAAAAAAGAATGTGAAGTATAAAAATGAATTATCGTAAGGCTCTATAACCACTTACAAAACGATCTTTCAAAAAGATAGGAACGCTTAAATAAATAATTGATTATTTATTACTCTTAGTTATCACTATAGCCTCCATTCGTTTTTTTTATGGAAAAGGACAAGGCAAACGAGCGTTCGGGTCACCTGATGTTAAGTGATAAAATTCGTAAATTATATTATATATATCAATGAATGAAAACGGCATCTTAAGATCGATTTCAGACTTGAGAGCGATTTATAAATACGGGTCTGCGAGTGACATAACATGTAATATTACACAACATACATTTAAATAACCTATGTTACATACGTAGATATGTTTTAAATATTCACATTTAGATTCAGATTATTTAACATATTCATCTGCAAATATATTTCGTAACTGATGTTAAATCAATATAGTAAAAAAATAAGGAAGCGTATATTATTACATTATGTCCATATACTAAACTTTCTTAGTAAATATATTATTATAAAGAGGTCACTTTTAACATTTTTTATACAGACTATACGCCGGTCGTGGCGTAGCGGAACAAAGTGTGACTGTAAAACCGACTGGTTGTGGGTTCGATCCCCACTCGAGGAGATGAAATATATACTTAAATTTATATTTCCATTTCTTCGCTCTGGTGTCGAGGCAAAGCACGGTGTTAAATTCTGCCACTTAACACGCAATGCCTCCAGAATTCGGCAGAAAGTGAGGAACGGAGTGTCTTTCACTAGGTTCCCTCTGCCTATCCTGCTGTGTGCGGAATACAGCGTGAAGCTAAAAAAAAACTAAACTTTCTTAGCAAATATATTATTATAAAGAGGTCACTTTTAACATTCTTTATACAGACTATCAACAATGGAATGGATGCAGAAAATATATATTTGCTAGCAAAACCTAAATTAGTAGTGCGGCGCACCGCGATATTCGGTAAATAACCATAATGATCGAACTGGCGATCCACCGCCCTGCTTGCTTATCAGAGCATCCGCTAATGACAGAGACACCGCGGTCGGAGATAAATTGATGCAACTTTCTAAAGAATTCGCCAAGAAAATGCATTCCTAGCTATTCCATTCCAGATTTATAAAATATTTGTTATAAGATATTATTTATTGTTCATTGTTTTTGTGTTATAGTTTTTTTTTTTTACAATTTCTTGTGATGGAGCCAGTTTTACATGTATGTATCTCTTATGTTTTATGAGATAGAATTTAAGGGTTCTATGAGATAGATATTAAAGAAGGGAGAACCTACATGGGCGTAGATTTAGATGGGCCGGGTGGTCCGTGCCTACCCCAGAACAGTCAAGTTTCGAACAAATTTACTGACAACAAATTAGGCCCGAAAAATAAAATAAACAATATTTACACGTACATACCTGTTCAAAATTAAAGTGCAGGCCCAGAAAATATCTCTAGATAAGCCATGGATCTTCATAATAGTCTATTTGACAAAATACTAAAAACTATTATAGATTATTTATTTGTGTCTATAGAATCTATGTATAATACATTTATATTATATTTTAAATTCCAAGTAAGTATTTACTTTAAAAAACTAATTTAAACGTTCAGAATGTTATTATACCGCGAAAACGTCTCTTTATTTAAGATGGCGTCGCACTAATGCCTCACATGGTTGTATTACTTGTCAACACCTATAATTTTTTTTTTATATAGAAAATATTTTATAATATAAAAAAATATTATTTAGTTTTTATTTTAAGATAAAGATTCTACATTATTATAATATATGTACAGATACAGAATTGCACAAAAAAAAAAAATATGACAACTATCAAACGATTGGTAAGAAGTTGTCATAGTTGGATCAAGTTGCAAGTTATTCTACTCTTTAAGCCTTTTTTTCCCTTTAATATATAGTAATGCTTTTATTTTTCATATTGACAAAAAGCCAGAATTATAAATCGCTCCATTCTTTTTTTTCATCAATATGTTAAAGGTATTGTTGCTGAATTAATAATATAAATATACTAGTGAGTTTGATTTAAATCGAAAACTACTATATTAAGCCGACACATAATGGCGATGACAAGTAATAAAATGAGATAAATAATATTTATCTCGATATTTTCATATACATAGATCTTTATTAAATATTTATGTTCCTTTTATAAGTACGTACGTGTGTATGTTGGTAATATGTGAAGCAAAACTTTGCACTCCTTTTTACGACAATTGGCGGACGGAGGAGTGTGAAATTTGGCACAGTAATAGTTTATAAAGAGAAGGAGTGTAGAATGATAGTATTTTTTTTAAAATGCATAATAGATGCTTTTTTTGCTTAACTCTGTATACTGCACATAGCAGGGTAAGCAGAGTGAACGTAGTATTGAGACACACCGTTCTCTGTTTTCCGTCGAACTCTGAAGGCATTGCATCAACGGCGGAACTCAACGCCACGCTTTGGCTTGATACCCGATCGAGGAATTTAAGAAAAATCCACGCCACGACTGGCCTCATTAAATTACTAAGCACAATTAATTATTAAAATAAATATAACACACATATCATATATACATTTTCGTATTTATATACGCGTCAACAGGTACTCTAATTCTATTAAAACGGCTTGTAATAAATAATACCAACATATATCGACAACCGTAGCTGTATACAAATGGCTATTCATATTCAGTCAATCTTAGGTCTTAGCGCTGCCTAGATATCGATGTTTAGATAATGATCTCAAGACCAGTTCTTAGCTAACTAACCGATTGATAGGTATTTTGACGGCTCATTTCTTACAATAGAGCCAGCGTTGTCAGATTTTGTCTTGGAGAAATGGATGATTTTTATCTCTGGAATTGTTAGTAAAAGTTTAAAGTAATTAAAAAAGGATTGTCAAAATCCGAGACAAGCGGATCAGGTTAGTGTCCCAAGATCTTTGAATTTTGGGTCAAAAATTAGGGATGTTTCGGCAAAATCGGGACGGGACTGTTAAGTATCAAGTCATTGCTAAAACAAAACGATATATTATTATAAGTTTAAATGATAGTAGTTCTGTGTATTAAAGCCTCGTTTTTTATAATTTAATATTATATCTCCAGAATTATACAAAAAGTGAAGAGCAGAGTTTCTTAACAATCAGCTTCCTTTCCCGACCCTACTACATGTGGGATACAGCGTGAAGTGTGAGAGATCTTGCAGCTTCTAAAATAAAAAGTAAAATATTTTTTTACATATTATTGTAAATTCAAATAGATGTACATTTTAATAAGTCACATTTCAAATCATTCTGACTTTATAAATAGCTTATAAGCTGTTTATAAAGTCAGTCAGTCAGTATAACCTAAAAGCGCGGCGTAATTTTCCGCTACTCAACATGTAGTGCCTTAATTCGGCGGAAAGTGGTGAACAGAAATGTCTTAATTGCAACGAAATGTCTTAACAGGTTTAGGTTCCTAGATTCCCTCAGCCTACCCAGCTATGTGCGGGATACAGCGTGAAGCTATAAAAAAAATCGACCTCAGTCAGTCATAACATCCGACAGAACCAACTGGACCGCAGAAAATGTTACGAAAGACAGTGAAAGCAATGATTTACTGTTTCATTACCAATCGAGTATCTTCGTTACAAAAATATTTGTAAATTTTTACGCATCGTCAAGTTATTTAATACTGGCAATATATTTTAGTATTAGGCTAGTTTAGGTGCAGGGGCACATAGTGTGACTGTAAAGACAACGGGTTGTGAGTTCGAATCCGACTCGCCGAAATTAAATATTAAATATTTCCATTTTCTTTGCTCTGGTCTCGAGGCAAAGCGCGGTGTTGAATTCCGCCCCTCAACACGCAATGCCTCCCCAAAAATGGGAGAACGGAGTGTCTTAATACTACCTTAATATGTGAAGGTGTATGTATATGTTATATTCCCATGTTTAATTTTATTTAGGCATTATTTTTACTTTGTATTTTACAACGTTATTAAAGCAATTGGATTTAAATTGAGCAATTTGTTTACGATTTTTTTAATAATTGTATAGATATGGCCTTCTTTAATAAAGTGATTGACGGTGATTAGAGAAATGTCTTAGAGACTTGTTACAACAAATTTTAAAACTAACAACTTTTTTTAACTTTACATTGCATCCTGCACGTAGCAGGGTGGGTATATACCTAGGACCATAGTGTTAAGACATTCCGTTCCCATTAGGACACTACTATTTCTTACTTTCCGGCGGATTCTGAAGGTATTGTGTATCTCTCAATTGATAAATTACGTAATGTTTAAATAAAAAAATGTCAGTATTATGCATAACGAAAAACTTAAATATCTCATGAGTAAAGAAATAAATTGCGGCGTTGAGTTCCGCTACTCAACACGCAATGCTTCCAGAATTCGATAGAAAGTGGAGAGCGGAGTGTTTTAACACTAGGTTCCCTCTACCTACCCTGCTCCATGCGGAATAAAGCGTGAAACTTAAAAGAATTAATAAAGAAATTCCATTAAATCTACTTTAAAATAAGCTTTAGTTTGTACTGAAAGATTATGATGATAGAGTATGATGATTGCGAAAATTTATATGACAAAGCAAAAAGCTTAGAATGTTTTGTTTGATGAGCTGTTTGCTTTGCGGTCTAAGATACCAATTGCTATTTATATCAACGTTGTAGATATTTCTTATAAGACGGACTCATGTAGCTAGAACATGACTGGATTGTTTACGGTAAATTAGGTTGGTTAACATATCGATTATAAAAGCAAAAAACCACTCAGCACAATTCTTGTCTGTCTGTTTGTTCGCCAATCACGCAAAAAGTAATGGACACAAATGGATGATTTTTTATATGATTAAAATTTCTATAAAAATCGGTGGCAATTTAAAAATTTTTCCATATACCTTAGGGGGTGAGTTCTAAAAAAACATGAAACACGTTTTTGTTGTTCAATGGAATATTATTAAGAGTCTGAATTTTCAATTTTATTAAAATCAGAAATTTATTACTATACTTTTTTTAAATTTTATATAAATAAAAAAAAAAATCCATACAAACTTTCAACTCCTATTTCATTCCTTTAGTGTTAAAATTTTTCGTTTAATTTTTCGTGCGTCTTACCTCAGTCGTAGTCCTCAGTAACGAGACAACGCGCGGCGTTGAGTTCCAGAACTCGGCGAAAAATCGAGAACGGAAATGTCTTTAATGACATTGGAATGTCTTACTCTAGGTTCCCAATGAAACCCTGCAATAAGCTGGATACAGACTAAAGTTAAAGTAACAAAAAAGTTTGGTAAAAATCCTGAACCAACAAACATTTTTACTTATACATACTTCCACACTTTGCAGGATAGCCGAGACTAGGCTTCCATTGATACTCCACGATGACGTCTCCTTTTACCTACAATCTAAATATACATATGCAAATTTATTTAATTTCACAACTTTTTCTATTCCTCATCAGATTTTAAAAGCTATCTCTACCAATACACCCATAATAATACTAAAAACAATATTCCACATAAGACTGTCATTAAATTTCAAAAAATTGTTAGATAGTTAATCTTGCTAGTTTTTTTTTCTAATGGATATAATAGCTTTGCGAAAGTTAAAAATTCATCAAACCTATATATATATTTTTAATTAATTTTAAATTGTGTATACTTCATATTTTACTTTTCCTTTATCTCATATCCTATAGATTCGATACACGGAATTGATTTGAGAAGCTCGTGGCGAAATTTATCGCCCGTTTTTTGTCTCATATGTTTAATAAAAATTGATTAAAGTGGAAAAGTTTTTTTTTGTTCAGTTTTACGCTGACATAGCAAGGTAGGTAGACAGGGAAACTGGGAACCTAGTGTTAAACACATCCTCCCTATTAAATTAAAACACCTTCCTTCTCACTTTCTGCCGAATTTTGGATTAAATACTTAATTTCCTCAGGTGGGAGTCGAACCCACAACCCTTCCGTTCCACAGTTTCCGCCGAATCTGGTTTTTTCTGGTCGCCTCGCTACCAGAACAAAGGAAGGAAAATATAATATTCCTTGTTCTCGGGTGGGAATTGAAACCACAATTGCACGCTTTTGCCCATGCGCCACGACTTATTAAGTCGAATAGGTAATAATAGAGGTACCTATCAAGATTTTAGTACGAGAGAAAATAAATTTTATATTTACATAACTCTTACACTAAAGTACTTATAGATTACTATGCGGATTTATATTTTTTTATTACAGTATAAGTACCTTAAATACAAAAAAATATTTGAAATGTAAACGATGATAACGATGAGGCCGGCGGGCGTGGCGCAGAGGCACAAGAGTGTGACTACAACGCGACGATCGTGGGTTCGATCTCCACTCGAGGAAATTAATTATTATAATATTAATATTAGGTGTTAATATTTTCGTTTGACCAAACCAAACATTTAGACCAAACGAGCGCGCTCCGTTAACCCTGTTACCGGCAGCAATACGTCTTTCCACATCCATCTCGTATCTTCCATCTCTACTGAACATACTTCCCAAGTATACAACTTCATTCGCATGTTCTAACATCTTACCATTTGCACTGTTCTTGCATTCCGTCCTTTCACATCTCTTAACTCTTAACTAAAAATTACAATTAAAAAAACATTTCAGGGGACCCCCATATAACAAACGAATAGGTTTTTTACCGTTTTTAGAGATAATGGTACGGAGCCCTTCGTGTGCGAGTCCAATTTACGCTTGCCCAGTTTTTATTTAATAACAATTTTAAGCAAGTTTATACAGTGTATAGTTTAATATGTGTTACGACATCAAAACATACTTTTCCCCACCATACACGCAATACCTCAAGAATTCGATGGAAAATGGGGAATGGATTGTTTTAACACCTAGATCCCAGGTTCCCTCTGTTTACCCTTCTATGTGCGGAGTATAGCGTGAAGCTAAAAATAAATATATAAAATTAAGATATTCGATGAGTCATTTAAAGGTACAGATAACGTCCTGGAAAATAAATTGTCTATAATATAAAATACTTTTTATATAAATAATAAATACTAGACAAAAACAGACTTTCAAAACAAAATTTAATATCAAAACGAATCATTCGAGAAGTGGTCACGCCGCAAGCGAGAAAGTTCGCAGTTTCTTACAAATTAAGCTTTTTGCGGAATAACAGAATTATTTAAGTCAATTACAGGTTGTTTGTAATAATAGCGTAGAAAATTAATTTTCTTTAGTAGCTGATAATATTCTTATATTCTTTTTTAATACATTTCGTGCGCTTACATTGTTTTATCAGCTTCACGCTGTATGCCGTATATAACAAGATAGGCAGAGGGAACCTAGTGCTAAGATACTCCGTTCCCCACTTCCAAATTTTGAGATGCATTACACATTGAGTGGTGGAACTCAACGCCCCGCTTTGGCTCCACACCAGAGCGAAGAAATTGAAATATAAATTTAAATAAATATTTATTTTCCCCGAATGCGAATTCGAACCTACAACTCGCGTTTATGCCTCTGCGCCACAACTGGCCCCTAATATAAGTATATATTTCAAATGATTGTAAAATTTAAGAGCTTCAGAGATTTTACTGACAATAATAAAAAAAATCATCGTCATCATAATTAATATTTTCTAACCAAGCTCGATTCTAGCATACGATAAAAACCGTATAATAAACAAAATTATTTAATTCAACAGCACACTTAAATTATAAAACAAGTAAGATTCATCTATAAAACGAAATCAGTTTTCTTTAATCTGTCATCTTTATCATAAAAAACGGCCTCCTTATATGTATATAAAAAATAATTTATATGAGATAATTAATTAAAATGTAATTAACATAATTTAATATGATTAGGATATTAAAATCACTACCAACTGTTTATTAGGCTATAATACGCTAATAGTAATTGGTGTAGGAGATCGTGTGGTGATAACGTATAGACTTGTATGTAACTAGCGAACCGCTCACGGCTTCGCCCGCTTAATCACGGAAGTTTGAAAAAGCTTTCTTGTTTTCATATGTACATATGTATATGTATATACTAGACTCAAATGCGACTTCGCTCCCTTAAAAAAACGATAAAGAAGGTTCCCTCTGCCTACCCTGCTGTGTGCGGGATACAGTGTGAAGCTGAAATTTCTAAATATGTTATACTAGCGGCCCGCCCACGGCTTCGCCCGCTTAAAATACATGATTATTGATTTAAGCAGAATTGATTGACAACTATAATAAAATAAAATAAATAAATAAATCAGCTTCACGCTGTATCCC
>DWQW01010482.1:0-12107 GCA_018249695.1 Heliconius erato demophoon
TGCCACTCAACACGCAATGCCTCCAGAATTCGGCAGAAAGTGGGGAACGGAGTGTCTTAACTCTAGGTTCCCTCTGCCTACCCTGCTGTGTGCGGGATATAGCGTGAAGCTAATTTAATTTAATTTATATTGATGTGATTACTTTTTGACGTTTATCGTTTATTTGGTGCAATATTGAGGTATTTGCACTTTTTGAAATTTTATAGGAGACCTTATAGACTGGATCCAAGGGCCCTCAGATCTATGTAATTTTAACAAAGCTGAAATTTTTAAGAATTTCAATTTTTAATAGTCTAATATATAGTTAAGACGGTATGCATACTTACTAACTTGAAACTGGGGCCCTTTCAGAGGCAGCGCCATCTTAAGGTACACACCCACCTACGTTATAGTAGAAACGCTTTGTTCAATAATATGTCGTCGTGTCGTGTCGCCAGACGTACTAAAGGTTGTTTAAAGTTAGGGCAAAATACGTTATACTATAGCTTTAATTTTAAATATATTATTTACGGACTACTTCAAAACCCTCTACAAGCACCCAGATCAATCTGATTGATCAATCATCCTCCCAGACAAAGATGTACCTTTATTTGGCGCTACCTCAGAAAGGGCCCTACTTTCAAGTTAGTGAGTACGCATACTTTCTTAACTACATATTAGACTACTAGTCCTCAAAATGTCAGCTTTGCTAAAATAACGTAGGTCTGGCGGCCCTGGGATCATGGGCTACTATCAAAGTTTGCTATTAGTCTTTTCGATTATAACTTATTTATTAATATTACTTTCTGCAGAGTCGTCTATTTTTTATAACATACGTACTACCTTCTTTACTTATTATTTTTTAACACTAATGTGTAATTATTAACAAAAACACTCAATTTATATGTAAAAGATCAAAATGTCAAGAAGTAAGAAAATAAAATACACCTTCTATTTGCAGTTCACTTCAAGTTTAAAAGTTCTTTTATATTTGAAAAGAAACAGGTTAGTAATTAATTTGAAGCAAACAAATGTCTACAAAATGAAACTAGGACCAATATAACAGACTATTGACTTTAATTAAAAGTAAATTTGTAACTGTATATATACTGACTAATTGGACAAGTAATATCGGCTTCGCCAGCTAAATATAAATTAAGCTTAATTTGTAGATTATTCATTAAGTCCAGTAATTTGATTCTTTGTCTACAAAAACAAGGCTTGAATAATGAAACCATCTAATAAGCTAAATTTATGGTTCTAGTTTTTTGCAAAAAAAAATATTTCAAACAATTTTTAACACTGTCATCTTTTTTAACATTTTTAAAGTGTTATTCCACACTGAGAAAAGAAAAATACTTAATTAGAAAACGTATAAAAATTTGAACGTAGCGGAATTTGAACTAGCGCCTCTTTGGAAACCGTCCAAGCGACCGACAAACTAAGGCATACGTTCTTATCGAGCTACGTCTAATTTCTTATACGTTTGTCACAACTTATTTACGTTATTAGCATCTCTGTAGGGAGATTTTTACAAATTTCCGCTACCCAAAGATAATTAATTACTTAGAATTATCGTTTGGCAAGAGAGAATACTATTTTTGAAATATTTGAAAATTTACATTAAATTACATTTACAGTTAGACGATATCCCACTGCGCTCATTGCCACGACCCAATGTCTATCTTCTATACCTTATTGTCTATATATATTTTAAATACATCATTATATTTCTACAATATGTTGTTTAAATTTAAAAACTCAACAACCGCGTCTACTTTTAAACTAGTTAACCAACTTCAAATCCAGCTATACACAGTATTGGTTGTATCCACAAGTTCCGTATAATCCGTTTGGATAGCAGCTGCCAAATTTGCACGCGAACTATTCTGATCGATGTCGCCGCAATCTGCCACGGTAACGTACGAGCTATTGATCGCGTAAATTAACAAGCCCAAATTGGATTTGCAAAAAAGTGTGTGAGTTCTAAACTATGTGTTTAATTTTGTTAATATTATTCAAATAGTGAGACCTGTCGTGGCGCAGCGGCACAAAGTGTGACTGTAAGACCGAATAGTTGTGGGTTCGATCCCTACTCGAGGAAATAAAATATTTACTTTAATTTATATTTCTATTTCTTCGCTCTGGTGTCGAGGCAAAGCGCGGCGTTGAGTTCTGCCACTCAACACGCAATGCCTCCAGAATTCGGAAGAAATTGGGAACGGAACGGAGGAAACGGAATGTCTTAACACTAGGTTCCCTCTGCCTACCCTGCTGTGTGCGGGATACAGCGTGAAGCTGATTTAATTTAAATTAATTATTCAAATATTTTTTGATTGCGATAAACTGACTTTCACTTTAAAAAGCTGCAAATGCGCAATTATGTTTTTTACACGAACAATGTAAAGTTAATTAACTTAACTTACTTATAGCGAAGTACTAATGATTAAAAGTAATAATTTATTTACAAAAAAGTAATTATATTCCATAAAAATTATAAATATCAAGGCATAAATGTAAAGTAATGCAGCGCTTGCTTGTATTTTATCCCTAATAAATATATGACTCGGCACCCATAGATCTCCAATTTTTTTATCGGTAAAGTCAAGAACGACGCAATACTTAACATTTAACTTGGCTCTTATTTCACATTTATATTTTCGATGGAATTTTCAATTCCTTACGACAAGTTTAACATTATACGATTATTTTCGAAATTTTGACTGCCCTTGTATGTCGTAACATATTATGTTACATATTAAGCTGTATATCTCAGTAAACTTACATATATAACTAAAGGATTTTTTTAAATGGTTTAATCTCTTATAACTGAGGCCAGTCGTGGCGCAGGGACACAAAGTATGACTGTAAAACCGATTGGTCGTGGGTTCGATCCTCACTCGAGGAGATGAAATATTAACTTAAATTTATATTTCCATTTCTTCGCTCTGGTGGCGAGAACAAGCGCGGCGTTGAGTTCTGCCACTCAAAACGCAATGCCTCCAGAATTCGGCAGAAGGTGGGGAACGGAGTGTCTTAACACTAGGTTCCCTCTGTCACCCTGCAGTGTGCGGGATACAGCGTGAACTGATAAAAAAAACTTAATGTTGAATGATAGTGCATGTTGACATAGCCCTAGTAGTATTAAACATACGAAAATATCGCATTCCTTTGTTTCATTTTACATATCTCATGATTATTTTTATTTGAGGCCGGTCGTGGCGCAGCGGCACGAGGTGTGACTGCAAAACCGACTGGTTCTGGGTTCGATCCCCACTCGAGGAGATGAAATATTTACTTAAATTTATATTTCCATTTCTTCGCTCTGGTGTCGAGGTTAAGCGCGGCGTTGAGTACTGCCACTCAACACGCAATGCCTCCAGAATTCGGCAGAAAATGGGGAACGGAGTGTCTTAACACTAGGTTCCCTCTGCCTACCCTGCTGTGTGCGGGATACAGCGTGAAGCTAATTTATTTTTATTTATTTATTATTTTTACCTATCACTTAATAATAACGTTCATTATGACTATAATATTCTATTTTTATATATCATCCAAAAATATCTAAATATAAAAAGATTATTCAGTTTATGTAAATATGCTAAATTGGTGTCATTTTTATGTTGAAAATAAATAACAATTTATTTTTATACAGCCTCTAAAGGTAGAGCATATGAAGCATCTTAACAACATTTGATTTGTGTCTGTATTCGGAACTTAGATCTTGTCGTACCCATATCAGCTTTGTTATATCTTCGGCTGAAAAAACAAGGTTATATGAATAGACATATAAATGAAATAAATATACTATGCTTAATCAATATTTATTTGTAAAGTAAATGGATGTTTTTGTGATATTTATTTTCAGCTATTATATGCAATGATAATCAAGTGTCAAGAAACTCCGTTTTCCACTATCTCTCCTTTATATATCTCCATATCCTTCCATTATCTGTATTTCCATATTTCTCCATTTTCTGCCCTTATTTTAGACTATACGTCCTCAATGAAACATTTTTACTTGAACATAACTTGAAAATAATGAATTACACCAAGTGGTAATCGAATCCAGAAACATAGCATTTAGCTTCTTAAAATATTGTAATAATGATCAATTTAAATTACTTGATATCTAGATAACAATTTCCTCTAGTGGGAATCGAACCCATAACCTCTTTTGTTTACTTTTCTACCTGAACCCAAATATACGTCATTTGTTAAAGCAAACATAGGGTAAAAAAAGCTTTTAATGCAGTAATGAAAATGTACAAATCAACTTTGCGCCAACTTCGAGCGCAACTTTGTAAGTTATTCCTTTGAAGAAAAATATAGTTAAGAATTTAAATGCATAAAGTGAGTATTTCTTATTTTTGATAAGCGGAACCTTTTGGCACCAAATGTAAGCTGTCCCTTAATTGGATACGGAAGTAAGAACTCAAACTTATTGTTGAGGAAAATATAAAAAAAAGAACCCTTATAAGATCACTTTGTTGTCTGTCCGTCTGTCTATCTCTCTGTTTGCCAAGAGCCTTTATCTAAGGAACATTTCAAGATATTGATTTGAAATTCAAACCATACACTCAGATATACGGTCCCATTATTTTCTGAAATAATCGAATTTCTACATTTACTCAAAAAAAATCCATAAATAAAGGGAATCAAAATTAATAGGGTACGCCTGGTTGACCTCAAATTATGAAATTTGGCAGCTAGCATCTACAGGTAGTTCATGAATAAATCTGTAAACTATACATTTGTGGTTAAATCCTAAAAAAATAATAGCCTTACGTTGAGGCTAAATTTGGTATTAAAGCTTAGTTCAAGTGAGGTATCATATGAAAGGGCTTTGGCTAAACTAAGTTTAAATATCAGAAAAAGCTCGAGATTCACCCCATATTTGTACGGAAGTCTCGGTGGGCAAGCCTAACTCGCTCTTTTCCGGTTTTTCTCAGCTTCACCACAATCCACAAATATAGAGGGAGCAAGGTGTGCACAAAAAATCACACCTCTTCCAACTTTCTGTCGAATTCTTAAGGCATAACGTGTAGAGTGGTGGACCTCAACGTCGCGCTGTGCCTTTTTACCAGTGCGAGAAAACTGAATTATTAAATATTTCATTCACCCGAGTGGGAATCGAACTCATAACTTGTCTCATTTACAGCCATACTTTCATTGGACTTATCTGAAGATTTTCTTTTATATAAATAGTTATTTACTTAATAGATTTCTGTTTAAGGTATATTACTTACGTATTTTAGATTTTTGGATATTAGAAAAGAATTTCAATGATTACAGTAAGGAGTCCAGGGGCACAAAATGTGCCTGTAAATCGACTGGTTGTGGTGAAGAAATATTTATTTAAATTTATATTTTCATTTCTTCGCTCTGGTGTCGAGGGGAAAGCGCGGCGTTGAGTTCCGCCACTCAAAACGCAATGCCTCCAGAAATTGGTGGAAAGTGGGGAACGGAGTGTCTTTACACTAGGTTCCCTCTGCCTACCCTGCTGTGAGTGGGATACAGCGTCAAGCTGACAGTAAAGAGTTGCTATAAAATGAAGTTAGGTATAATATGACACATAAAAGACTTGATTTCCTTAATTTCTATAAAATAAAACACGTTCTTGTTACTGCCATGTGATGATTCTCAACGAAATAAGTAAATACTCGCTTTGATATAGAAGTCATATAGTACGTCAAACGGTACGTCTAGTTAACTCGTCAAGGTAAGAGAATTTGACAACAATGCGAAAGAAACAAATGTCTTGAATAATATCAAAATTGTGAGAATTTTCGATTTATGCCTTATTAAAGGTCGTGGCGCGGTGGATCAAGTGTCTAGACTGTAAATGGGCAGTTGTGAGTTTGATTCCCCCTGAATTATTATTATTATTTATTAATATTGCCATTCCTTCGCACTGGTTACAAGGCTTGATTTCTGCCACTCAACACTTAATGCCTCAAAAATTCAGCAGGAAGTAGGGAACGGAGTGTCTTAACCATAGGTTCCCTCTGCCTACCCTGCTATACGCTGAATACAGCGTTAAGCTGAAAAAACAGGAATATAAATAAATTTATAATGTAGACGCCGATAAATAGATATTTTATGTTCCAATACTAGCCAAAACGTGACAATTAGACGCACAATCGCAAAGTTACGGGTATACTTGATCAGACAAAGCCGTGTTCAGAAGTGTGTTTGTTGTTCCAAACTAGTTAAAAACTTGTATTATCAACCCACAGATTGTAACAAGTTATATATTGCTCTACTTTTCCGTTATTGATATATTTAAAAAAAACAGCTTCACGCTGTATCCCGCACACAGCAGGGTAGGCAGAGGGAACCCTAGTGTTAAGACACTCCGTTCCCCACTTTCTGCCGAATTGGAGGCATTGCGTGTTGAGTGGCAGAACTTAACGCCGCGCTTTGCCTCGACACCAGAGCGAAGAAATGAAAATATAAATTTAAGTAAATATTTCATCTCATCAAGTGGGGATCGAACCAACAACCAGTCGGTTTTACAGTCACACTTTGTGCCCCTGCGCCACGACTGGCCTCAGCTGGAACTATTATATTTTCAATTGAGAGAATCGAGACAGCGCGTCTCTTTATATCAATTTGTGAAACATAATGTATTATTGTAATGAAAATATTTATTATAATATTATATCGACCTATCGCAGCTCAGTGGGACAGTGTATATGATGATAGTGGGTTCAAAGAAATATTTTTACTTTCCCATTCTATCAAGGTAAAATGCGGAGTTTGTATTTTGGGATGAATTCAAAAAAATGAAAAATGGATTATCTTGAGACTGGCTAAAAAAAACATTATAGATTATTTTAAAGGTTAAGGCGCCGTTATACCCTTATGAATGCAAACAATACTTGCGAATTCTATTATAATTTCAAAATTAAGAATATTTATATAGTTAGTTGTTTTTATTCAATCTTATTACTAGTTAGAAAGTGTAAAAAGTAATATAGAAAAAGTTACGCAATCACTATTTAGAATTTAAAAAAATAAAACCACCTTGGCTAGCTTTTGTAGGTTTTGAAAATATGAGCAATATATAAATTGGATTGCAAAATTAAACATTTGAAAATATTACGTTGTAGTAATAAAATTGCAGTATAAAAAATATAACGGTTATTTCGTTAAAAGAAATCATCAAAACTATATTGAATGACTGTAAATGCGACAGGTTGTGAGTTCGGTTCCCACTCGAGGAAATAAAATACTTTTACTTTTTTTTATTAAAATTTTATATTTCCATTTCTTCGCTCTGATATTCAGGCAAAGCGCGGCGTTGAGTTCTGCCACTCAACGCGCAATGTCTTCAGAATTCGGCAGAAAGTTGGGAACAAGGGGTCTTAACACTAGGTTCCCTCTGCCTACCCTGCTATGTGTGGGATACAGCGTGAAGCTGATTTATATTTTCATTTCTTCACTCTGACGTCGAAGCAAAAGCGGCGTTAAGTTCCAGCAATCAACACACAACGCCTCCAGAATTTGGCGGAAAGTGTGTAACGGAGTGTCTCAACACTACCTACCCTCTGCCTACCCTCTACTGCCTACTAACAAAAACATTTGATTTTTTAGTGTGAGTATAACTTGAAAAGTAACGATCGTTAGAAAGACGTACTATAACGCGCGCCTATAAAAGTATCTACCCTTTTAAGTATTATTACTTATTCTTCGAAAAGACTCATTAGAATCTGTTAAATGATGTAGTACCTTGTTAGCATTATACTATCTCCCTTGAATCTTTATAGAAAGAGGCTACTTAATGGAATTGGGTCCTCGGTCTAGACATTTTTATGTTCATCTCATGTTCTGTATACATAGAGTTGTCAAGAATATTCAGGTTCATGTTTTGTTTCAGACCAATACTGATTTCGATTTAAAAATCTATATATTTTTGTACAAATCCGTACTCGTTTTAAATTTAGTCTTTTTTTATTAATAAAAAAATGCGATATGATTTTTGTCTATTACAGTATCTACTGTAACATTCTCTTTGCATGTGTATGTATGTATATATTTTTAAAACACATGTTTTTTTTTCAGCTTCACGCTGTATCCCGCACACAGCAGGGTAGGCAGAGGGAGCCTAATGTTAAAACACTCCGTTCCCCACTTTCCACCGAATTCTGGAGGCATTGCGTGTTGAGTGTCTGAACTCAATACCACCCTTTTCCTTGACACCAGAACGAAGAAATTGAAATATACATTTTAAATAAATATTTCTTTTGCTCGAGTGGGAATCGAACCCACAACCATTCAGTTTACAGTCACTTTTTGTGTCCCTGCGCCACAACTGGCCTCACTTTTTTAAAACACATCTTTCATTATTATTTTTCTAGCTTTACGCTGTATCCCGCACAAAGCTAAGTCAGCAGAAGTAACCTGGGAACTTGTTAAGTTACTCTATTTCCATTAAGACATTGTGTATTGAGTGGCGGAACTCAATGCCGCGCTATGCCTCGTTTCCAGATTTAGGAAACTGTAAATCTTAAATATTTAATTTCAACAATTATCATCGAACCCACACTTGTGCCCATATTTAAAGATAATTCCTAAAAAAAATATAAGCAATACAAAACAGTACCTAGTACCTCTATATATATTAATAATACAACAAACATACATACCAACACAAATACGTACACAAACCACAGCAAATAGTAGAATAATATTTCACAAAAGACCAAAATCAATAGGGAGGTGCGATTTAAAAGGTTTCATTCGCAACAAAATTCTCCGCAGAGCTATTGAATGCAATAAAATTTTTCTTCACAATTGAAGCCATTAAAGAGCGTCACTAGCGCGCTGCTGAATGTTAATCACAGTCTAGTGTGAATAGAACAATCACAATGTGGAAAAGACCTCACTGGATTTTTTTCTTCTTTCCATTTATTTGAAACAAAGGAAACTTAGTAAGTAAAATTGTTATTTTTTCTATAAAAATGGTTTGGCTTGATAATGATCCGTTTTTTTTTAATACACTACTGGCTTTATATTAGTTGTGATTCATTAAATGTACTATAGGCCAGTCGTAGCGCAGAGGCAGTAAGTGTGACTGTAAAATCGACTGGTTGTGGGTTCGATCCCTACTCGAGAGATTTAAATATTTATTTACATTTATATTTTTATTTCTTCGCTCAGGTGTAGCAATAGCGTGGCGTTGAGTTCCGCCACTCAACACTCAATGCCTCCAGAATTCGGCGTTACAGCGGGTTACAGCGTGAAACTGATATTGTACTTTACTACATTATATTATAGAGGTAGAACAGTGACATTTAGTCACGTCCGTCTGCTGAGTAAGATGGATAAAAATTTCCTATCTTTTATCATATTTCCATACTATTTACCTATACTTTATTGCTACTTTCGTTGTCAAAATTATATTTTAAAGTAAAAAAAAATATGTTATCAATAAACTAGAATAGTCAGTCAAAAAATTCATACAAAACATTCTAGTCAAGATATAATTTTTTAAAACACCTTTGGCGTGTTTCATGGATATATATCTTTTTGCAAATTATGTACTACCATGTTCGAAGTAGGTTAAATGTGGGGTTAGATTGAAATATATAATTACACCAATTTTACGTAGATAGAAACATTTTTAGATTTGCATATATTATGAGAATATTCATCTTTTAATCACCATCATAAAAATCGGTAAAAAGCAGAAAAAAGAGTGTTTCGACACTAGATTCTCTCTGCCTATCTTGCTACGAATATAACTTGAAAAGCGTCAAGCTCAAAAAAAGTAATTAAATATACATATCGAAACAAATAAGCTATAACAGACATCCAACACGAAAAGTACAGAAATTAAATGCTCAAAAAGGCTTCACGTCGAGAAGCCCATCACTTTTCAACGTAAAGACGTACTTAACAAAGATGATTCCTCTCACATCGTGACTGAATCGTCCTAAATACTTTGATAATTTCCTTTACATAAAGTAAAAGCTGTATTTTCGCAATTCCTTTGTCATTAACAGGCTAAATTGTTTTTCCTGCGCGAAAACGTCTTGGTTGGATCCTGATTAAGTGGTAAGCTTGACTAATTCCCTACCTTTGTAGGTTTCTTCATCCTCTAATTATAAGCTTGTGGTGCTACAAATCTAATTACACCACGTCGTTATGAGCTTAGGTAGGCCAATATTATTATAATTAAAACTTTCAACCCAGTTTTGGAGGTGAGTTCGAGGAAGATAGAGACAAAGATTATTTAGATTATAAATAGGTTTTACTCCAACTTCTTTACTCTACGATATTTCCAAATAAATTGTGACTTATAATATAGTAAGGTTTTAAATCGAACAATATTGAATGATGTTAAGGACATTGAATCTTTTTATCAAGGAAAATTATGTGGATAGAATACGTATTAGAACCCCCAACCACAATACGTATTAGATAATAAAAAAGTATATACTGTACGAATATATACTTTAGATTTGTCTTGTAAAAAATCTAAATAATAAGATTTTTTTCGACGACTTTCATTACGAAAAATAAAGATATTTAGCTATATTATGTGTTAAACATTTTTCCATATGAACAATCTATAAAATCATTTTTTAATCTGCCTTTCATAGTCCGTAAAAATATCAAAACGTACAGCTTTCATTCTCATTTAAGCCCGTAACGAGTAATATTTATCAACAGCCGGTCACGCTGAACAACTACCTTTCCTTTCATAAATCAGGAGAGTGCGTGACATCACGTCGACGATCGATGTGTCGATCAAAACGTGACAAACATTGTTCAGGCCTACAAAAATATTTTGTGGCTTTTTTGAACACAATATATCTTTTTCCACATCAGTAGTTTAGACTATTTATTTAACCTTATAAATTTATCAATGTCCGACAGCGTTTTTCTTTTAAATATATAATTATGGAATATTTTACCAATTTAAATAGTGAATGAAATTTTTCTCGTCTATTTTAAATGAACTATTAGAACTGTGTCTGAAACAAAAGAAAATGATTACACAATTCAAAGGTTTTTGGTGCCTTTATGTTCCCATTAAATGCACTTCTTTCTTCTTTTACTTTAGACAAAGTGCGGCGTTGTGTTCCACCACTTAATACACAAAACACAGTATTCAGGTGGAGAGAGATGTACGGAGTATCTTAACTCTAGGTTTCCTTACTTAACCTGTTATATTCGAGTTAAAACGTAAGGGAAAAAAATTAAAACATTTCTATTTTGATAGAAATATCCATATTACAGACATCAACCAAATCTCATATACTCCTATCATTATTATATATAGTATTATTTTAGCCCAATTACTACTACAAATAAATTTACTTTTATTTATACTGCTTAAATTGGAATACGTGTAAAATTATAAGTACAAAAAAGGTTACAAACGCGAAACACCGCAATGATTGATAACAACCGCTACAACGGGAATGTTATCTACGACAGGGTCTTTACGCGATATTTTTACATAGTGCAAACACGTTATACTTACTGGATTTTAAGAGTTAAAATATGGACATTTCACCTCTAGACCTACCTGCCCTTGCATAATATAAATTTAAAATATATATGTTTACTTTATTTTTTATATCTTTTATAATATATGTAATTGTTTCAATAAATTTAATAGAGTGGAGTAAGAATAATCATGATTCGAACCTGTGTCTCTTGGAATCAGTCCAAGTACAGCCAATTTAGCTGTACGTTCTTATCATGTTTAAATTGCTATACATTGTTACAATTTTTATCTTCGCGTCTCTGAAGAAAGAAATTTTCAAAACTTCACTGTCCAAAGATTATTTTACAAAGTATGATCGTTAAACTAAAAAGAAATGCTATTTATTCTGTTATTTTATATTTTAAAGAAACTCAATTAATTAGCTACAGTGCTTGGATAGATTCCAAGAAATTTCGGTTAAAATTTTGCTACGATTTTTTATTTATAATTTCTAGTAATTTCATGAAAGTAAGTACATAATCTTTAATATCATACATAATTTCTTTTAATACATATATATATATATATATATATATATATATATATATATATATATATATATATATATATATATATATATATATATATATATATATATATATATATATATCTATCTATTATTTAT